>QJNU01000217.1:0-108983 GCA_004154915.1 Monosporascus ibericus
CCCGCGGTTTACGGCCATGGGGGGTGCCGGGACGGGCAATACCGGCAAAAAAAAAAAAAAAAAAAAAAAAGGGGCTTGCCACGTATTCGGGCTTAAACGGCCCGCTGGTGCAGGCCGTGTACGCCTTATACGCCCCGGCACCCCTTTTTCTAAGTTCGACAGTTGCAAAGCAGCAGCTCGCTCCCCCCTCCCAGCCTCCCACCAGGGAGCCGGTCCTTTTTTAAATCGATGGTTAGCCAGGTCGACTGGTTCGGACTAACCGATAATTTAGTAAGGTTGTTAATAGATAGCTAAGTTGACGATACTGTTGGCGATAGGGTCGGGCGAAACCTAGGGCTCCAGGGCATTAACATATCTCGCACGGGTCATACAAATTAGCAGGGGTCTTGGAGACGGGCCCATAGGCGCGAACCGCCTTGTGGGCTTACTTTTACTTTCCTATTTAGGACGCGCTAAAATTCCAATAAGTCGGTTCTTCAGGGAGGGGATGGCCAAAATAGCCATTCGTTCCATTTCGTTCCCAAGCTTACTACGTTAAAACGAGGTCATTAATTAATTTCAGTGGCGCAGGATCATACGAGAGCTACATTGGAGCGTAAGTATTGGGGTCCTCTCCGTCTTTTCCCAACTGGGTAGCTCGAGTTCTCACTTAGGCCTCGTGTTTGCAGTTGGATGACCTACCAGTTGACCGGTCGGCTGAGAGGAATATTCCTTAGCGACATTATAGCATTCTGAACCGCTGTCACAGTAGGAGACTACATCATGGTTAACCATACGCTATGCGTCGCTAGCATGAGACAGATAATCCTCGCACTTGCTGCTTCCGCTTTCGCTTTCTCTCAGCTACAGCCTATTCCGTGTATTTAAAGAGGAATCTCCGCGCTCTGTCTCCAGTTAGACCCCCTTGGAGGTAAGCCTGATAATAATATATCTTTCTTCAGTTGTAAATGCTTCAGTGTGTTACGTCAGGGTCTCATGACATACCTCCATTGGCTCACTTGCGACTCTAAAGGCAGGATGGCATAGACAGAGAAATAACGCCTAGTAAGATTGTGATGAGGCAGAAGGGGGCGACATGACCGACACTCTGTTACAAGTGTTACTTTTCGAGCCAACGTGGAGATAAGGATGCATAGTCCAACACCAAGGAGATACATAGGGCGAGGCAGCTCGTCGTTGAAAGATAAGACACCCCTTGAAATGCGCCCCAGAAATATTTAAGATGCCAAGTTGTGGGTACTATCCACGCAGGATCTGGCTAGCACTCTTCCGATAATAACAGAGGGGCAGAAAAGGGGCAGAAAAGGGGCAGAAAGGGACAGGGGGTGCCAAGGGGAAGCTGCCGTGCATTCTCATTTCACCACTGAGTCCTAGGCTGCCTGGGGTCTACATTTGTAGATAAGTAAGTTAGTTAGATAGCTTCACCAAGCTTAGCACGCCCATATCCCCTAGGGGAGGCTCTGGGATAAGCCGCTACGCGGCTTTCCTCTGGCGTTAAATACAACAAACAAACAAACAAACAAACAGCGACTTCTTCCTCAAAGCTCTTACCCCCGCTCCAGGAAGCGCATTTCTGCCAATTATTGAGGTGGAGAAGATACGGCGGGCCAACCGTCGCTAAATGCTTCCAAAGGCTCCCGGAGCAGTAGGCTGGGCAAACTGTCAATGCTGATGACGCTCAGCGCTGGGTCTTGCATGCCTTCAACCGGAAGAGTAGGTTTCTTGGATGTTATCTAACGGGTATAGCTGGGAGCTGCAAGCTTGTTAGAATCACGTACAGGTCTACAAATGTTGGATACGGCGCGTGCTTTGTTAGTTAATATGGCTGTTTCAGTTGGTGCTGTCAGCCGAGAGGTCTCAAACACCCAGCGCTCAGTTTCAACCATTGCCGTCCGAGTATCTGCAATATCTCTGGTTCATATTCTGACGGACTTAGAAGAGTTAGATAGAGTTGAGCAAAAATATATTGGATTATGGCACAAGATCGGGCGCTCGAACATTATTAGTTCAAGCGGTATGTGATTGTATACGTATTCCCACAAAATGCTATTTGGAACAACTTCTTCGCAGCTCCATTCTTCACCGTTTCAGCCATGTTTTCCACTTAGAATATCTCCATCGGCACGTTTCGCTACCCTATAAGCCATATCAACGGCTCCAGACCGCACCGTCTTAGCGCATCGATGACGATAATCCACGGCAAGAAGCCCGCCTTAGCCTCAGGTGGCCGGAGTTCGTTAATCGCTAGCCCCGTTCCCAAGTGCAAAGGCACAACCACTGAAACAGATAAGGCAGCCGAACTTAGGCGGCAACATAGTGAACAGTCTTGACAGAAAGTTGACGTCGACGGAGGTGTCTCCGCCGCAAGGGGAGCGCGCAAACGCTTTGTCCCCGGCGGCTTGGCTCTTTTGGCATGGCCCAGTGCCCATTTAGCAGCTCTTGTCCGTAGACGCGCCACCGTTTCCAGCGCATCAAGCTGTATCCTCCCTCCTCCGTGCGAGGGCAGTACCCAGCGTTTTTCGCCCTCATGGTACGGGTTTTTGGGGCCTAAGCCCAGGTCGTAGCCGTGGTGGCTATGCCAAGTTGTCGGCGGAGGAAGAAGTCGCGATGCTACCCAGGGATGGATTAGATTCTTAATCCACCTAAACATCGTCGATAGTAGAGTAGCCAAGTATATTCCCGCGCTGGTAACGGCATGATCTTCCCAGTGGCAGAATTGTTACTTGTCATACGCCAAGATGTAGAGCTAAACTTAAAAAACTGCAAAACTTCCTGTTATGCAACGACGGGTCTCAAGCCAGCAACATTTTGTCAACGAACTTGTTGAGTACTCTATAAGAACCTAGCGAAGCTATCTAACTCTAAGCAAGGAGCGGGATTATCTACAGCCAACTTTCAGAGAAGCCCCGCCCCGTGCCGGCAGGGGATGTGAACTGGAGTTTTGAATAATGCATATCCTGGCTAACATCCGGTCGGTGCTCAGGGAATACCCTCAAGCATCTCTTACACCTGCTTATATAGATATTGCCAGCATTTCAACGGAAAGACGTAGAGATGTACGTTCTGACCAGCCCGAAGTAACAGTAATTATACAGAATTCCACACGTCATCCGACCATAGCCCCTAGCGTAGCTATTCTCGGAAAAACGTCATAACATCATCGGTGTCAGAGAAAATGGTGCAAAGTGCAGAGTAAAAGGCAGAAGAAGCAGTCTAGCTGGTAGTTCATAGTATAGATAGTAAATAGATGACCATTAATGCCTGCCTTTCCTTAACTATTCGGGGCGAGGTCCCCTATACATACGCAAACCAGATCCCCACTAGTGTGTCGCTGGACCCCAGAAAGGGGCTCGCTCCTTGGCACCTGACAGTCAGCCCCCTTTTTATTTGAAGCATATGCCATTATGAGCTCAGCCATCTGCTTCGGCACTCTCTTCTGCGTCAAACGTGCCAGCCCTGACGATGGTCTGGATCGTCTCGTCCGTCTCCCAGTCCATACCACGGGGCATGGCACCGTACCGGACGGGATAATCATTACAGACGTGGGTGTAAACCCATTCTTCGAGCTCAGTTAGCGTCGGGCGCTGCTTGGGGTCTTCGGCCATGCATGCGGCGACGATGTGCCGCAGGTCCAGATCTATGTGGGGACATGGATCAAGACTCGGGTCCATGTCTCTGCTGCCGGCATCGGGCAGTATGCCCGAGGCGGGAGAGAGGACGTCGTTGGACCGACCGAATTGACTGAGGTCGATCTCTATCTCCTCGCCGGTGTATCTCTTGTCGGTTTCGAGGATTATAACAGAGGCCATCATCTGTTCCTCGGTTAGTGTTCGCCAGTGGTCTCGAGTCTACATGCGGTCAGGATGCGCCCTTGTGACTTGGCTGGTGGGCGTTTTTTGACATACCAGTCCAATATCTTCTACATTCCATTGTTCTGCGGTTGCACCTGAGTCGTGGCGTATATTACCCCATCTCGATCGAGGTTAGCCAAAAGGTCATACCTAGAGAAGTATCGGGGGATGACACTTACACCTCTGATTGGCCGAAGTCTAGTAACTTCAGTATGGGAGATATGTCGTGTTCCGGATGATCTACGTACGGCCCAAACATGAAGTTGTCGCCGTGTACATCGTTACTGAGATACCAATCTGTCAGTTATAATATGCCTAAGGCCAGGTCATTCGCCTAATAGAAGAGCGAAATCATTTTGAAGGAGAACTTCCTGGTGGGAAGATTAGATCATCTTCTCACCCGAGTTCTCGAGAAGGTTATTCAGTGAGGCAGCGGCAGGCGAATTTCCCAAATAGATACGTACTGGGTTATCCCGGTAGAAGTCGGAAGCTGACGCATAGTGGTCTCGTTCTCGTTATCAGCCTTCCGAGGCCAGGCCATTGCTATACACGAACGAACCACTATTTCAGGAGAAGGTTAACTTTTGCCCGAAGATCAATCCAATACCCATTCCCAGGACTGGTTATGGCGGAACTGACTACACAGAAATATTCTCCAGAGCAAACGGTTTGGCAAGCTATTCAGCTCTGCGGCCTTTGATCTCTCCATAAACGTCCTCAGGGTCCCGTTCTCGAGGACGTCTAGATATATCCATGCCCAACCGAGCTCGTCTGCAGTAGGGGCCAGGGGGTCTTTGGTAGTATGGCGCATACGTGCGATGTGTTTACAGCCTTGCAGCCTCTGCTGGTACCAGCGGGGTCAGCCCGCAACCATCTTTATCCTCTGTAGCGGAGCTCCTTGGGGGACTAGGTGCATATTCTCATACCTGTAAGATAGCTTTCTCCTTCTTCAGACCCTCCACATCTGACTTCTTCTCCGGGTCGGCAAGTTTAAGGACCAAGAATCGAGGGGTGGCGCTGCTGCATCCCAGTCTCGTGTATTTCACCTTGTACACCGACGCTTGGCCTCCCTGGCCATGGTGGTCCTCCAATTGAAACCGCTTTTCTGCGTCCCCTTCAAAATATGTCTCTAGTCTCTTCTTTCGCAGGACATACGGGCTTACGCGTGTCCTAGGTCGAAGCTTGCGTGACATCTTCTCACGTAAATCGGCCACAATTTCCGAAACCACATATTGGTCATGTTCGACACCATGCATGCTTTGCTGAAACTGGAGATCTCGATGGTTTAGTATTTGCGGTATACTTGGACTTGATATTATGTCTTTGTTGCGTGATAGCCTGGCGATAGCCGCGCCTCCATTTCCGGCAGACGGTACAAAGGGGTCAGGTTATCAATACCTCTGTCACCTGACCACGGCTCCAAAGGCTTCAAGGCTAATTTCCTTCTAAAGTTTCTTCACGTAAACTAGCACGCGATGAAGTGAGCTAATGCTATATTTAAGGATTTAACCCTAAAGTCACCATGTCAATCAGCC
The DNA here is from genome assembly GCA_004154915.1 of Monosporascus ibericus. Taxonomy (NCBI): domain Eukaryota; kingdom Fungi; phylum Ascomycota; class Sordariomycetes; order Xylariales; genus Monosporascus; species Monosporascus ibericus. The sequence continues at coordinate 5,387 of QJNU01000217.1, forward strand.
TTCTTCATGGCAATTCTTGCATTCTTTCGTATGTCAATGGAGCTGGAGAGGGGGCACGTTCAGTACACGGATTTTGATTTTACTTAACGTAATGTGGACCTGCTTGATCATTGTCGATGACAGCCCTCATCCTCCGCCGGAATAGGGGTAAGTAGAAGACCAAGTCGTCTCCGAAATGGAGTCTTGTCGGAGTCAAGGCTTTGGGCTGGTGGCTTAATATGGAAGCTAACAGCAATTCAACCGCCATCTCCGGCACACTCTTGCACCTGCAGAGGTCCTACTTCCTGCTAACTGTCCAAGAAGGTCATCAAATTTCTGATATTCGCGTGTCTAGACAAGGAAAAGTACGTCACCGACCTAGTCAAACGCGAACCCAAGACCAAGACAATGGCCGACCATCTCTTTAAGCGCTCCCTGGTTGATACCCCGGAGTTTTATAACATGGTTAAACACTATAATGGCTGATCCTCCTATCAACCCTTGCTTGGGCCCCAATTACAGTTGTAGATCTCTCTTGGCGGCGGAGATTCGCCGAGAATGATACAGAAGCCTTCGAGGACCCACTGCAAAAGCCGCCGCGATCATGGCTCCTGGTCCGGTATACTTCTCAACCTACTCTGCAACTCTACAGCCCTGTGTTTTTCCTCCTTGTTCGGATAGGCCGCAAGGGCCGCCCTTCTCATTAACCTTCTCGGTGACCTCCTTCCAGTGAAAAGCTCAAACTGGGCGAAGCCCTGCTCCGGCAGAAGATCCAGCCCATCCATGGTGACCCACCCCCTGTGCGCCTCTCGACGCGACTGCTCTAGCAGCGGCGTGTCGAGCGTCTTGTATCCTAGCTCAATGACGACGCCGCCCGTGCTGCTGCCAAGCCACGCTTCGGGCACCGTGAAGTCCGGCGCCGGCAGACTGCCGATGCGGTGGGTGGGAATGCACGAGATGATCATGGTGGGAAGGCGGAACCCCTGGGCTTCGGGCCAGGGCTCTTCGAGGGACTGGACGACGTGGAACCGGACAGGCACCTCTTCATCACCGCCATTTTGGGCGCTCTGCTCCGAGAGTCCTGGGCGGAGGTGCGGAAGGCCTTCGGAGGCGAGGAGCCCTGAGAAGTGTGAGACGAGCCTTTGGGCGGTTTGGAGCGTGCGGTTGTGTATCACAATGCTCTTCACGCCCAACTGGAGCATGGCGTACACGGCGGCCCTCGCCATGCCGCCTGCCCCAATCACGAGGCCGCAACTGGAGGGACGGACTGCGTTGGCGGGGGACAGGCCCCGTCTGATGCAGGCCCGGATGCCAATCCAGTCGGTATTCTCGCCGAAAAGGCCTCTGACCGGCCCCGCCCTGTTGGTGCCGCGAATCAGAACCCTAGCATCAGGAACTGTCCCATCGCTGTTGAGGTGACGGATGGGAATCAGCGTATTGGCCGCGCCGATGGCCTTGGCATGGGGACTTAGAGCGTTCGTCATGGTGAGGATGTCGACCTTGAAGGGGTGGCCCACCGAGGCACCTGCAAAGGAGGAATCACGCACAAGGGCTTCAAAGTTCGAGAGCGAGTTGGTCGAGAAAGGCTCGTAGACGTGAGGTATCCCACAGGCCTTTAACGCGGCGTTATGCATTGCCGGCGATAAACTGTAGCCAACGTTGGCGCCAAACACGTAAAGTTTCATGGGGTCGTAGATGAAGGAGGAGTAGAGAGCCTGGGTAGCTTCTAGGGCAGTTAGGCAAGGTCCTTGGGCACGGCTAGCGTGGTTGATGTTGGAGTTCGCCATTGTCGCTGGCGCTACTGGTGTCATGATCGGATTGAAGCAGGCCGAATGTCTTCCACGCATGCCCGAGTTGTATGCTATCAATGGCGCCTTGACAAAACTCTCTCCCAACAGTTTAAGTGCAGACCGCAGATGGCCGACTTCGAAATTATCTTCCATTGTGGATGCCGGTCGAACGAGTCGCACGAGATCGCAGCCGAGGGTTTTAGCCCTCTCAAATTTAGAAGCCCATAGCGGTGATGCCCACGGAGCCCCATCTAAAGCTGACTCGGCATTGCCTATTATCTTGGATCGCCTCTTGGTAGCCACAAAGCGAGAAATCCGTGCATTGTCGAGTCGAAGGTCGACAGTTACAAACTCGGCCGCCAACCTGAAGCCATGGGCGACAAGGTCCAGGTAGAGACCCAAGTCCTCGTTAGAATCGTTGGCGCCATCCGGCAGGATAACGTGGAAGATGATGGGCAAGACGGTGTTTCTCCTGATGTTCCCAAGAACCCTGGCAATTTCACCTGCCCGAGCAGGATTGGGCCCTACGCCTTTGAGCGGCAGGGCATCGGATGGAGACACGTTGACTTTGGGGTTGCCTCTAAGTTGATCGATTACAATCTCTATGGCATCCGCACCGGTTTCCAGGTCTTCAATGTCGACTTCTTGTGTCAGAAGTGCCGAAACAGGAATGGAGGCGGCGTATGTAAATTCTCGCTCCTCGATTGGAAGCGTGGCAAGCGGGAAAGCAGACTCGATAAAAGGTATTGAACCTGGCGGCATAATCAAGGACAAAAACTTGAGGAAATGCCTTTCCGCCCGCTTCAGTGTGAGGTACGGTGCTGAAAGCTTGGTAGCAAAAGAATCGTCACCTGCTTCTTGGTCGGACCCGACAGTGGAATACGCTGCAGGCTTCTCGGTGACATTGAAGAAGTGGAAGTTGGAGCAGGTACGGATGATGGCGGCGCTGGCATTCACCAGGCTTGCAGTCTTGCTCTCATCCTGTATTTTAAGATGCTCCTGGATGGCAGTAATGTCGCGACTGACATGGATGACGGGATTGGTGGCGCAAAAATCGCGAAGTAGTGATTGAACGTTTCTCTCGAGCCACGAGCAGACGATGACGCTCCCAGTTGCATGGTCGGCGAGAACGTCCGTAAGGACTTGAGCTTGGCGACTCTGGCAGCTCGCCACGCCGTGACATCGTTTGAACTCGGTGCTCGACATTCCCGTGGCCTGTTGGAACGTCTTTTCCATGTCTACCATGTTCCTCTTCATAGCCGCGCAGGCGATGATGCCGAGGGTTGATTTGCCCGCGCCCCGAATGCCGATCAGTACAATGGAAGCGTCCGGTGCGAATTGTAAATTATGGGGCAGCGGTGACTGCGTGCCGCTCGACGAGTATGGTGCAGTGCCATTGCCTCTCCCTTGAATGTCCGGCGTGGGAAGATCCGAGTCTGTGGTGGCCAGGAAAGAGGTTTGTTGAGTTCCCTCGGTTATAAGGGCTCTCAAAGGATCGCTATGCCATAGCATATCCGAGATTTCCATAGCGGACACATTGACAGTCCGCTGAGCTGTCTATACGACGATACGCAGAAATTTGCTCTTGGTGGAGGGCTGCTTGTCGTCAACCTGAAGAAGTCCATTTTGGGGGGTGAATGGCCTCGGGGTTTACCCTGAGTATGGAGTGCAATTAGATAACCAGCCTCATGGACGGAGCGGGGGGAACGTGGCGGAGACACCTGGCGATGACTGACTGAATAAGTAAATGCCCAGGCTATCATCGGCACCCGCGCCGCGCTGTAAAGCCGCCCCGCCGACCAGCAGCCATTACTACGCGTTTTAACATCGACGCTCCTCAAATTTTCTTCTCTCCACGAGGAATCTCAACAAAGTTGTACGCGAGCGCGTGATTCAAGGGTACAGCCATATGGATGTCGTCAGCAGCGTCTTCACTCGGATTGTAACCTCTAAAACATCTCCACCATGCCCGACAGCCTTAAGAGGGCGGCCACGAGCCTGATAACACCGAATGCGGCAGTACCAGACGCAGCAGTCTCATCAAAACGGCGAAGAGTCTCGCGAGCGTGTGATACCTGTCGAGCCGCCAAGGAGAGGTGCAACGGAATTCGTCCAACATGCCAGCGATGCACCATCATGAAAAGGAGATGCGCCTATTCAACGCCCGAGAAGCGGAGGGGTATTCGAACGGGGTATCTGCGGACGATTGAACTTGCCCTAGCGATTCTCCTAGAACAAATTCCTGCATGCGAGGAGCTTCTGCTGAGTGTCCTACTACGGCATGAGGATGGGAGCGGTGATTTTCTGCTCGACGGAGAATCGGCGGCGGGTGATGGCTTGCTCAAGAAGTGGCAGAGAAGCAAAGTGCACCAGGGCGTTGACCGACTTATCTCGAGGCAGCGTAGCGGCCCTCACGAGGAGCTTGATGTGTCGGAAAATGAACTCGACGTGCAGATATCACCGAATCACAATTCTCAAGCGATAAACCTCGGTGGTTTGCCAAGCACGGCTCCCGCCGACACAATGGCTGGGATCGGGCAGCGGATGTCGAAAAGGGGCGACCACGGCAACGAGGATGACTGTGTCGTGATCCAGCTTCCCACCGACTTTCGCCGTCTCCTCGATATCTACTTTGCCTACACACACTGCTGGTTTCCCATTTTGGAGAGGGACAAAATTATGAATTTAGCGTCATCATATCCGTCAGATGGTCTTACTCTTGACCCCGGAGCCCACTCTTGCGCTGCTCACTCTGAGCTATGGAGCGCAATGGCGGTCGCTGCGGTCCGGAATCCCCAAGCCGAAACCTGTTCTGGATCTAATTCCCGTCCCGATGGACGTCTTAACTCCAAACAGATATACCGGATCGCTCGCAGACTAGTACCTTTCGAAGACGCCACCTTTCATTCCTCCCATTCCCGATCCATCCTTCTCCTATCGCTGGTTAAACTCAGCAAGAAAGAGTGCTCTGCCGCTTGGCTGCTAATTGGGAATGCTGTCCGCCTTCTCTTGCAGTCAAAGCAGGATCATATTGAGCGTCAATTCACGTCTGCGGACCCCGACTCTTTATTGTTCATGGCATGTTGTGTGCTGGACACGCTTGTCTCGTTGAATCTTGGCCAGCCTTCACACATAAGGACGGCCGACTACCCTACTGCTCTGCAACGCCTCCAGATGCCCCCGGAACCTTTGGCCGGTTGGGAGCCGATTCCCGGTATCGGACCATGCTTAAATGGCGACGCTTCTTCCAAGCAAGCAGCACCGTCGCCAGTAGTCTGCTTGTACCAGCTATACAAGTTTTGCGCGGTGTTGAGTCGGAATGTTGAGCAGCCCAACTCTCTAGACTCTTCACCTGCGGCAGCCGACCTTGTAAAGGCATTGGATCCGCCTTTTTACTTTTGCAACACCCTTATCCACGGGGGGTTCAGCCCAAGAGCTCCTTCGGCGTTCCTTGTTCAGGCTGGATTTCTAACGTCCTCAATGCTCTTGACGCCTGATTCGAGGCCGTATTTGATGGGGAGCTTGATCGACGTAGTCGAAGCTTGTCTCAACAAGTTTGCAGCTTGCGGGTCGCCGTTGCTCCTGCTTCTCTACCTCGAACTTGCGTCCAGTAACGGCCGCGCTACTGGGCTACAACATGGTGATAGAATGAGGCTGGAAATGGCGCTTGAAAGCCTCGAGAACAGGAGCGGTGGCGATGACACTACTGCAATCTCACACAACGAATCTCTCACTCACTCTGTCAGAAGCGGTCAATCAGCCGATACCCCATTCACCACACAAGTTCAGCCCCTTGCTCCTCCATTCGGCGTCCAGGAGGCGGGGCCCATCGACTTTAACATGCACTCGAGAAGCTATTTGGACCATGGTAGCAACTGGGTTCCCGCTGTGGCTAACACCCTCTCGTCTGTCATCAGGGCAGGTCATGATGTAAATATTCTAGATCCAATGCTCGAAAAAGGTCTCGGACGCAACATAGCAGACATGACAACGGCAGACTCGGGAGCGGGAGGGTGCGCTGTCGACTACGATGCTATCTTGGACGAGTTGGCCTCTCTTGATTACGTCGACAGCATGGATCCCGACCCACAGTTCATGGCGAACTTGGGATTTGGCCCTGGCTGCGAAACGCAAGACATGCTGCGGTGGGACTTTGCAGGTCTATGAAGCCTGGTTGAGACACCTTCCTTCGGGTTAGGGCCACCGTTAGGATTATTTCCCAGCAGTCGGCATCCGCACTTCGAGAAGCACTGTGGAGCCTTGCTACTATTGCTGGAATGGGGGGGTAGGCAAGGATAACCTAGCCAGCACCGGCTTGGTTGACAGTCCGCATTCACTGTCCGGATATTGTCACGTCTGATAATTCATGAGGCATGCCCCGGATCGGCCGACAAGTGACCGACTAGCAGCAAAATCGCCATTGCAACGGGCGCTGTAATGCCGTTAATCAGGCACGTCATGTCTCAGCGCTCTAACGGTTTGCTGGACCCACCAGGCCACTAACTGGTGCTTGACCGAAACCTTTTCCCTGCAGCAACCGCTATTCAAGGGCAAGTGGGAGTTATATGCCATGTTAGGTCCCATTCCTAACAGCGCTAGTTGGTACTTCCTGTCGGTCGCTCCCATCTAGGGCCGGCAAAGCCTTTACCCACGCCTTGTCCCCCCAGCTTCCCCGCTTCCCAGCACCCTTCCGTCGTCTTGTGGGGTGCGTGCAGGACCCCTGCTCCCCCGCGCGGCCGAAAACACATGGCCAATTTCCCGCAGCTACAAACTGGACAATTGGAAACTCCCCGGGGCCTCACACGAGTCTTGGGAAATGACAGTATGGTATATAACCCGTTGAACATGGCCTGGATGCTTTTGAGGACGAAGCCACCAGACTTTCGTCTGGTGTGCTTCTTGCTTTACCCGTCAGCCAATAGAAAAAAAGGCGAAAGTTGGCCAAAATGAGCATCCTCACCCTCAAAGAAGACAGGCCGACGCCAAAGAGCGTCTATAACTGGCGCGTGTATGTCTGCGCTGCCGTTGCCTCCTTTGCCTCATGCCTCATTGGCTATGAATCCGCCTTCTTTGGCACCACGCTAGCTCTTCCTTCCTTTACACAGGAGTTCAAGTTCGACACGTACGACGAAAATGACTTGGCCATGCTCAAGCAGAATCTTGTGTCTGTCTACCAGGCAGGCGCATTCTTTGGCAGTCTGGCGGCCTTTGCGACGAGCTACTTCCTTGGTCGGCGCTGGTCCCTGATGTTCTTCAACATCATCTTCATCATTGGGTGTGGCATCCAGCTCGCAGCAACTGGTGACAAGGGCCTGGGGCTCATCATCGGCGGCCGTGTCCTCGGTGGGTTTGGCGTCGGTGGCTGCTCCAATATGACTCCTATTTACATTTCCGAATTGTCACCTCCGGCAGTTCGCGGCCGGCTCGTTGGTCTGTACGAGCTGGGTTGGCAGATTGGAGGGCTTGTGGGATTCTGGATCAACTATGGCGTCAACACAACAATGGAGCCAAGCACCAAGCAGTGGCTGATCCCATTCGGTGTCCAGCTCATCCCAGCAGGCCTCCTCTTCTTTGGCTGCCTCTTCATTCCCGAATCCCCTCGCTGGCTGCTTTCCAAGGGCAGACGGGACAAGGCCATCAAGATACTCTGCTGGATACGCCAGCTTGACCGCGGCGACACGTACATGATGGAGGAACTGAGCTACATTGATGACGACCTGGAGAGGTATCGCCGCGAGGTGGGCGCAGGTTTCTGGAAGCCCTTCGCCTCGCTCAAGGAGCGCAAGGTCCAATGGCGCTTCGTTCTCGGCGGTCTGCTGTTCGTCTTCCAGAACGGTTCCGGAATCAACGCAATCAACTACTACAGCCCGACCGTATTCCGCAGCATCGGCATCCAGGGGACCAATACCACGTTCCTGACGACGGGGCTCTTTGGCGTTGTCAAGACGGTGCTCACATTCGTGTGGCTCTTAGTCCTCATCGACCATGTAGGTCGCCGCAAGCTTCTCATGATCGGAGCCACGGGTGGGTCGCTGTGCATGTGGTTCATCGGTGCCTACGTCAAAATCTCGGATCCCGAGTCCAACCAGAACAACGAAAAGCTTTCGTCGGCTGGCATTGTGGCGGTGTTCTTCTTCTATCTCTGGACTGCCTTTTACACTCCGTCCTGGAACGGAACGCCCTGGGTTATCAACTCGGAGATGTTCAACCAGAATACCAGGTTTGACTCGCCCAATCCCCCTCTCCCCTTTACCTTCTTTCATTTCCACAAATGTTAATCAACCGAAAGATCCACTAACAAATTCTGTAAACAGGTCCCTCGGCCAAGCCAGCGCTGCTGCAAACAACTGGTTCTGGAACTTCATCGTCGCTCGCTTCACGGAGCAAATGTTCAGCAAACTCGGTTACGGCGTCTACTTTTTCTTTGCGTCGCTCATGGTCATTTCCGTCTTCTTTGTCTTCTTCCTGGTGCCCGAGACAAAGTCCATCCCGCTCGAGGTCATGGACCGCCTGTTCCGGGCGAAGCCCACCTACCGCGCCAACGGGATCATCCTCCGGGAGCTGGAACTAGAGGAGGAGGCGTTCCGGACAGCGGCAAGGGAGAGAGAGGGGGGTGAGAAGGAGAAACCGAGCATCGAAGAGGTCGACGATAAAGCGGCGAAGAAGGTTTAGAGTAGAATATTTGGAGATGAGCGCAGATTCTTTTGATCTTCATTGCAGAGGATTGAGTATCCTGCAACCTATGGGCCCTGGAAGATGCCGTTACTGGGGCCGACCACCGTCTGGGAGTATCTGAAGGCTTCTAGCGGATTATATTAACTGGGCTGTTGTGCCTCTTGAAGGCTTTAGCTTTGAGCCTTGTTCTGTGCGCTTTTCCTGCGCTGGGTACAGGGCAAGGGATTACTTGTGATGACGATGAAGTGCCCAGCATATAGCTCGTCCAAGTATCACTGGTAGTGCATCATCTAACGAACCCCCGCCTTTTTTTTTTCTTTGTTTGTTTGTTTGTTTGTTTGTTTGAAGGATGGCAGCGCACCATGGTATGGGCGTTTGCATAGCTCTGTGCTCTAAATGATGCCCAATTCTATATATGGATAGGTAGCTACGCTGTTGGCATGAAATACATGCATACACACCCAGTACATGCATAAACGTACGTGCACTCTATTTCATTTTCCAAACACGTCCTCTCCATGACCATGTCAGATCTTGCAGCCCGAATTCCTCTTCACAGCCTCACAAATAGCCCTCTGCACCCTCCCAACAGGCAACTCCCCCACCTCTCTCCCAGTCCAGTACCGATCCTGCTCCAACCCCTGCCAGATGAGAGCTTCCGTCCCAAGAATCACCTTCCACCCATGCCTCCCCGCCAGCGCGCCCAGCCGCGTGAAGGGAGAGGGGTTGTAGCACATCTCCAGCATCACCCCTTTCCTCCCCTTCGCCAGAAACGTTTCCGTCACTGCCCGGGCCTGGATTTCCTCGGGGGTGTGTGGCTCAAAATCGGGGACGCAGGCCACCACCGCCCCCGGGGCGGCTAGCTCCTGTGCTTGTTCAGGGGTGCGGACATGGACCAAGCCTTGGCCGAAGCCGCGAGCGGTGCACTCGGCTACAACGTCCAGGGTTTCTTCCACATCGCGGTTGACGAGGTAAATGTCGCGTACCCGCATCCACGTCCGCAGCGCATACACGGCGCTCCTTGCCGCGCCGCCCGCACCGATAACCATGGCCGGCTTGTCGCGGAACAAATGCGCCGCCCTATCCGCGTTGCCAGCGTCGACGTTGCGGTAAAAGGACTCGCGGATGCCGACGACGTCGGTGTTGGCGCCGCAGTAGAGCGTCTCGCTTCCTTTTGTGCGGAGGAAGATTGTGTTGCACGCGCCCACGGCACGGCACTCCGGGGTGAGGTCGTCGAGGTGGGGGAGAATGGCGACTTTGTTGGGCATTGTTACCGAGGCACCTTTTTGACACATATGATTGAGTTTTACCGCTAGGCGTTCCTCTTCTGGAAAAGGAAAAGAAAAAAAAAGAGAGAGAAGAGGGAGGAGGTGGCCTGGATATTCCATCTTACCGTAACATCGCGGATGCCTTAAAAGTTGCAAGAACAGATCCATGTCGTCCGAATCCAGCCGCAGCTGCGCCCAGTTGAGCTTGAGATTATCGTAGACGACGCTGTGGAGGAATGGTGAGAGGGAATGCGTAATCTTCTTGCCGAAGAGGTAGCTATGGCGGTCCAGGTTGGCGATATGACCGCCTAGCCGGCCTGCTTCATGCATTGCCTTGGCAACATTGGACCCTTTTTGGGAATATAACGGTACGGAAGTCATGATTAAGTTGCTAGATCTTGTGAGCGAATTTGTTTATGTGGGTAGTATATAGTAGAGACAAGGCTGCATTCGCAAGAATAAGGCGTATGTCTGTTGCCCGAGCACAAGTACAAGCCCTATTGTTCGCCTTCAACTGGTGACTGTGGCGCTGAGTGTACCACAGGAACATGGACATTGACGACTTGGACCCAAAGAATGTTAAGGTTCGTGTAATTTTCCAGTGCCTATATCTAGGCAAAATGGCACCTTCGAAGAGCCACTCCTTCTTCGTCTACCTCGGATAGCAACTGGATACTTTGGAAGAAAGCACCTGCCAGTTCCGACGCGAACGAGTATGCAACTTGGTTTCTCGCCCCGGGATTCTATGTCGAAACCACCAACCCCCAATCCATTGAACTGGAGATAGCTGCTGGCGGTGGTTGTGATGGTGCCAGGTTGTCTTCGCATGCGAGTTTTGACTTGGGTATGGGACACGTCAACGTATCGTGGATAACCCTATAGCCGGACGTTTGAGCTATTAATTGGTCGCTTCTTCGAGGATTCCTCAGTTGAAATAGAAAAGATCGAGAGTTAACTCGACATGTTTGAAGCCGGGCAGCGCAGTCCCGGGGTTACACCCGGACCCGCAGTCCAAGATACCGGAGTGTTCCTGTGGCGGTACGAGGCCAGCTGGCAGACCTTACATAAGAATGGGCACCAAGTCCGGCTAAAGACTTTCCCGGGACCCCACCAACCCACTTGTACGGTCATTGGAAACCGTTCGTGCTGGGAGGTAATCGCCGGCGGAGACACCTCGCCACTCCGCCGAATTTGGCATGTCCAATTCTGGTCACGTCATCACTTGAGATGATAAGCAGAAGACCCTGGCTAAGAAAAAAAACACTCCCTCTCGAACGAGTACCTGAGCGACGTGATGAATGCGTTTACATTGCATTATAAGCAGCAGCGCTTCCTCTCGGCTGTTAGCGTTGTACTTGCCCTTTTCAGCCAAGTTCTAATCCTAATTGAATGCTGATTGATAATGGACCCTGTTGCAGAAAAGGGGTAGCTAGGCTAGTTATTAGACTAAGGCTTGGGACCCTGGAAGCACCCAGGATTAACATTGTTATGAGGCTCCCATATTATACACAGCTCTTTTTAACCACTGGTCCTTGGAGCCCAGATTAATACTAATAATTTACATATTCCATGTTTTATGTGACTCTTCTTGCTATCAACTTGATCATAACAGTTATACACCCTGTACTTTCTCGAGTTATATTCCTTGTTAATTAATGGCCATGCCCGGTCACGTGGTACAGGTGGAAAGAGAATAAGTGAAGACTGAAGAAGTGTATCTAATAGAAAAATGGACAGGCTAATGGATTTAATGAAAGTATAGAAGCTTGAATATCATACTCTGCACGATTTGCCCTGCTCTGATTGGTCTAACAAGTACCTTCTAAATATTTCCCAGTGCAACCAACGTCTTGAAGTTGCTATTTAGCCTCCAAGTTCGGCGGCGCAGAGTCCTTGACGGTGACCGGAACAGCTCCTTCAGCATCAGCATCGTCCCACGTTAGCGCCCAGATGCCTTCAGTATCAGTCGGCTCAGCGTAGAATTCTGTTTGTAAGGAGGCGTCCGAGCCTTCCAAGAAGACAATTTGACCGAAGAAGCCAAACCCGGATGTAGTTTCGCCGTTCGAGGTGTCATTCCCTAGGAAAATAGCTTGACGGGACGAGGCACCGTCAGGAGGAATGCCGAACACTGCACTCTCGAAGCCAGGGAAAGACGAGTTGTTACTGGTTATATTGGGCTGTGCAGTGAAAGTTGTATCGCTGAACGTGACTATGTGGTGGGAGATTTGATTAGTACTACCTTCCGTATAACGCTGCTGGAATTACTGCGGTCTGGGGATGATGGTGGCCTCACAGCGCACGGGCACCATGCTAGTGGTGTTTGCAGTTCCTAAGTCCGTGATAAAGGCTAGGCCTGTTCAAGGAGTCAGCCCAGACGTTTCAAATGCAGAACCAGCCCTAGCTTGTAAATACCGTCATTGTAGAAGACAGGGAGGCCTCCGATTCCCGCTCCGTAAGCGTAAAGACCAATGTTTTCTCGTGGATCAGCCCTTGAGTGAATGGTTGCGGCGTTCACCGCAGCACCTAGAACCAATGCCCCGGGCAGACGCATGTTTGGCGAGGAAATAGAGAAGCTTGTTCAACTGCTCAGGAGTGTTGACAAAGAATGATGGCAATATATGAACGAGAAATGAAGGGATCTAGTAGTGAAGCGAAGGGCTAGCATGAATGTTGTATGCAGTTATGGAAACTCCAGTGAAGGTTAGGTGGCCTATTTATGCATCGTCGTGGTTGTCTTCGTTTTACTCTTGGCTGGCAAAAGTTGTTCAATTGTCAGTCGTAAGTCCATCAGCTCTGCGGTTCTGATTCATCCATCAGCCGCGTGGCAATCTCCACAAAAATATTGTACCTTGCTCCTGGGGAGAGCACGCAAGTCTTCAGCCACGCCGGCGGAGGCCTGAATATGACCCGTCAGATTGAATAGGGGTACAGGAAGACGATATTACTGGAATTTCTGAATAAAAGAAAGATTTGGTCAGCAGATGAAGAATTCGTCATCAGCTGCACGTCATTGCTAACCTGACAGGGGAGGTCAGCTGCACATCATAGACATATCTGATCTTCATATCCGCGGATCTGTGAGATCTAATAGCGTCCCGCCATAGTGTGGGGCCTTATAATTATGTTCGACACCATCCAGATTCGATAAGATATAACACCCCGGACTCTGTAGTCGGATACTCAAACCGCATTTATTTCCCCCCAATACTAGTCTGATATGTTATCAGCACGGTGAATCTGCACAGTTCAGGTGAATCTCCGTTTTTCTTCTACCGACCCCAGACGAAATAGGTATAAGGGTGGGTCGGTGATAAATGCAGTTCCGAATGTCGGCCGTTCATCGGCTCTCTACTAACAAGGGAAACGCGTTTCCCATCTCTTCATCGCAGCGATAGCGAAGCCAGCTTCACCGAGGCATATCCAGGTGGGATCAGATATCGTGCTTGGCAGGTTTCATCTACCAAAGACGCGAGTGTGCGCTCAGACCTTGTACTAGCCTTCTCCCACGGAAATTCGCCAAAGTAGGAGACTCTGCCGGAAATAGCAAACTACGACTAGGGGAAGACGTCCATCAATAGACTGAGAAGGCAAGACACGATGTTATCTCTGCCACTCAGTATTATTAGAAACCTACATGCAGGGGAAATGTAACGGTCCTAATGTCCCACACCGGGCAGCCTACGTAACCTGTGAACGCAATCGGTGGATTCCTTACTCAAAAGACGTTGGCTAAGATGATGTCTACCCACAATATACAAACAAGGAGTACGACTGCTGTGGCTGAGATGCATCGTCAACTGCATTATCCCATGTTGAAGTTGAGAAAACTGAGGACGAATCTAACCTTGATCAGAAATATTCATCTTCAGAAGAGGATAAAAGGGACATTATGTCGTTCATCACGAGTTACTTCATCACCCTACACTCAACTCCCTCGTTTATATCATCATCATCACTTTCATTAGAAGGAACAGTCGTCCAGCTAGTTGTCTTTCACTTAGATCCCAAAAAATATTTACCGGATAGGGTCCGCTTGCCGAAATGAATCGGCTGCTCTTCCTCTCTACATGCCTCCTGGCAGCCGGTAACGCCAGTCCATTCGTCTCTGATATTAAGCCGCGAGACATCTGCGACGGAAACACAGCGACTACTCGCACTGAGTGGTGTGATTTCGACATCAATACCGACTACTACAACACCGTTCCCGAGACTGGGGTGACTCGGGAGTATTTCCTCGAACTTCAGGACGTCACAGTCTCTCCCGACGGTGTTTCCCGCTCAGCTATCGCTGTCAATGGTTCAATCCCTGGCCCTACCATCTTTGCCGACTGGGGCGACACGGTGACTGTTCACGTTACAAACTCCCTCACTACGAGTGGCAACGGATCTAGCATCCACTTTCATGGCATTCGCCAGAACTTCACAAATCAAAACGATGGTGTTGTGAGCATCACGCAATGCCCAACTGCTGTGGGCGACACGACGACTTACACATGGCGAGCGACTCAATACGGGTCTAGCTGGTATCACTCGCACTTCGCTCTGCAAGCTTGGGAAGGCGCCTTTGGAGGAATCATTATCAACGGCCCTGCAGCCTCTAACTACGACGAGGATCTTGGAATGGTCTTCCTCAATGACTGGAGTCATCAGACTGTCGACGAATTATACCTGAGTGCTGAAACGAACGGGCCGCCAACACTCGACAACGGCCTGATCAACGGTACTAACGTGTACGGCTCTGACGACTCCGATGACCAGACGGGATCTCGACTAGAGCTGTCCGTGACTGAAGGGACTTCGTACAGGCTACGGCTTGTCAATGCTGCAGTCGACACGCATTTCAGATTCTCCGTCGACAACCATACTCTTACCGTCATCGGGATGGATTTTGTTCCAATCGAGCCATACACGGCCGAATCCGTCAATATAGGCATGGGTAAGTCTGCCGCTCTCGAAGTGAAGAACGCGTATTAATAAAACGGCGACAGGTCAACGATACGACATCATCTTAACAGCAGACCAAGCGACCGTTGCAACTGACTTTTGGATGCGCGCCATACCCCAAGTTGCATGTTCCGAAAATGACAGTGTAGACAATATCATGGCAATCGTCCATTATGGTGACAGCACTGCAACACCATCAACGACAGGTTTCGAATACACTGATAGTTGTGACGACGAGGACTCGTCCAATTTAATCCCCATTGTCAGCAAAACTGTCGGTGACGACTCGAACGACATACTTGAGATTGCAACCGTAGGCGCAGTTGGCAATCTGTTCAAGTGGTTTCTCAACAGTACCACAATGGTGGTTGACTGGGCCGATCCCACACTCCTTCAACTTTCCAACAACGTTACCACGTTCGAGGACTCAGATGCGGTCATCGAGCTACCTAATGCGGATGAGTGGGTGTATCTTGTCATCGAAACAACCTTCGCCGTTCCGCATCCAATTCATCTTCACGGATTCGACTTCTTTGTCCTCGCCCAGGGCACTGGTACCTTCTCGTCCGACTCGGTAACCTTGAACACGGATAATCCTCCAAGAAGAGACACGGCAATGCTTCCCGCCTCTGGGTACCTTGTTCTTGCATTTGAGACGGACAACCCTGGTGCATGGTTGATGCACTGTCACATTGGATGGCATACCTCGGAGGGGTTTGCGTTGCAGTTCGTGGTCCGTCGGGATGAAATTCTCGACTTGATTGACACCACCACTTTGGAGGACACTTGTTCAGCTTGGAGCACGTATGCGGAGGAGAGCAGCGTTGAGCAGGACGACTCTGGTGTCTGAGGCTGTCTATTATGTCGTGCACATTAGCTTTCGAATTTCTTGCCCTGCAAAGAGATTGAGGCAAGTGTATGTCTAGGAAATGAGCCTGTA
Source organism: Monosporascus ibericus (assembly GCA_004154915.1). Classification (NCBI taxonomy): domain Eukaryota; kingdom Fungi; phylum Ascomycota; class Sordariomycetes; order Xylariales; genus Monosporascus; species Monosporascus ibericus. The sequence continues at coordinate 20,983 of QJNU01000217.1, forward strand.
GGAAATTGGACAGAAGGTGAGGCATCTTGCAATACGAAATGAGGTTACGCTTGGAAGGATCAGTATGGAGAACGTATAGGGTATACATAATTTAAAGCGAAGGAATTCTTAAGGTGTGTCTATTACCGTATCAAAGCTATGAACTTCTTGCAACTGCTTAGGGCATAGTAGGTTACATCTTAGTGAAAAGTCGTAATATCAAATCGAGTTTTCACTTATCCGTTTTCCATTATTTAACCTTTCTTTTGATAATGGCAATGGTAAACTACAAAAGTATAAGAGAGAATTTTCCTAATCTTTACCACCTCATATAGGGGTAGTCCCACTTTTTTCGGAGGAAATCCCCAGATTTTAAAAGCCTTCTAAGGTATTTGTTGCAGAAAAAGGGGTAGTTTGGTCAGTTATCCAGGCTAAGAATGGTAGGCATCCTGGAATAACGTTATTCCGGAGTTCTGTTCTGAGCAACAAGCCTTGGCTCTGGTGGACTGCCGGAGCAAGACTGGTTGATTGCGCCGATACGGGTCACGTAATACGGTGCTCAGCAGGGATCGCCTGAGCAGCACTAAACGAAGGGTTCAGGGGTAACCAGTTAAACGTCACTAGGCGACTGCTCAGATCAACTGAGCAAACGTAAACCAGAAGGATAGCACAAGTATATAAATACGCTTATTATCTTTCCTATGGTTTAATAAACTTACCAGCTTGTCACAATTTGGTTCCGCAAATTATCCTTTGCTATCGCCAGACGTGATTACTTTACTCATTGCTCAAAACTCACGATACCCTTGCCGACATAAACCGTACCACTAGTGAGTACTTGGTTGACTAGCCAAGCCGTCACATCCCGGCATGCATTGCATCTACACTAAGCATCCACCCAGCCTGGTATCAAGTTAAGCTTGGTCTTATAATGGCTCGCTATAAGCGTTTCACATGTCCGTGTGGCTAAAGAATTCCACCCTTACATGGTCAGTGACGAAGCGAAAGCATCAGTATACAAACAAAGTTTCTCTTTATATGAGCTGTAAACCCATATCTGGGAACGTGTAACTTTTCTAATAGTGATTAAAAAAATCTGTAAGGTCTTATCGTCTACACATCATAAACATAAGTTTTTGGTATACGCTATGCAATGGTTTCTGCCTTTTCATTGCCGGACAGAGAGTAGGCTTCCATTCTTAAGCGTTGGTATTGCTCATTATATCATAAGTCTGCTCCAAAATAGTGGAGAGTCGCAGTTATCTACTTATGATTATTTCACTGCACTGATTCGTCACAGGCCTTCGTTAATTTATCTTGGCGGGCGGGTGGTGCCGGAAATTGTGGCGTACGAAAATCCACACCTCTTCAGCTTCCACATATCAACAAAACTAGCAAAAAGCAACAGATATTAAAAAAACTAACCTCATTATTGGGAAGAGCTCCATCTTGCGAAAAGAATGACATTTTTTTCAATTTAATTGTTTATTTAATTGCGACTGACAATAGCCGCATTCTTAGCGAAATGGTGGAAATGAATTGGGAGCTCGTACGCCATCAATTTTCGGCACCGCCTGAGGGGTTAAACAGACTTCGACAAGGTAAGGTTCAGCTCCAGCTAGTAAGGCTGTAGCTGTCAGATAAGTAGCGCAATAAGTGCGCACTTATCAATCTAGTCTTTTGGTACAGTGGCTACGCAACAGTAACCGTAACGCGGCTTAACGCCACGCAAACAGGGCCTTGGACGCAGGCTGTGACTAAAAATAGCCAAGCAACCTCCAACCACCCAAGGTATATCCTATCGCTGCTCTCTACTACGGTATCAGGTAGCATATTTAAAACACTGCCATGTACCTATAGATGGCGCTAGTAGCCACGCTATACAAATTAGATGTAGCGTTTACATAAGGTAAATACAGGGACATAGTATATATAAATCAATTTATAGCAGAAGGTACTGAATTATGTAAGCATATCTGCTAGCCCGATATGGGTAAGCGTTATAGGAGCTTAGCGCAGTAACCTAACAAGTGTTTTACTTCTAACACCATAGTATATATTCCCCGCGAAACGTCTCTTTGGTATACAGGTCACACTAATTATTAATTAGCCCTTATTTTCTGTTATTAAAGCAATCGAACATTATATTATATTCAGTCAACCTTTGTCATCCGATTGGCTAGGAATTAGCGGGTGGAGGCTATATTAAGTATCTTGGCCAATTCACCACGACAACCTCCCTCTTCCAAACTCACTATTCTCTACGTTCCTGACCATCGCCTTTGGTAAATACTTTATCACCTGCCGAGCGAGTTACCGCATTGTCGTCGATATCGTCCGTATCATGGCTGAAACAGCCGGCCTAGTCGTCGGAGTCGTGGCACTTGCCGGCCTTTTCAAAGATTGTGTCGACCTCTTCTCCTGTATCTCTGCCACCAAATCTCTCGGTCGCGACTACGAAGTCCTCAACACAAAATTGGACATAGAAAAGACACTCCTGCTCCAATGGGTGGATAGAGTCCAGCTGTTGAACCCTGATCAATACGACTCACGGCTAGATAACAAGGCAATCCAGAAGACGGTCTCCAGAACTCTGTCATGCATTCGACAACTACTAAGTGAGAGCGTTAGCCTACGACACACTTACGGCATGGAGCAAGCCGAGGAACAATCACCACTCAGTTCAGTAATCAGTGAACCACGTTGGCGCCATTTTCAGCGGGAATATGCTGAATTTAGAATGCGTGTCCATTCCACACAGAGGGAGACGTCTCTAAAGCAGCGGATCTATTGGGTAATCAAGGACAAGGAAAGATTCGGCTGTCTGGTTCACCAGCTCTCGGACTTTGTTGCTAAATTGAACGACATCGTTCCGCCTGCTGACGGCCTATTCGCTGCTATGGTCAAGAGCGACCTCGGCGCTCTGCAGAGCCTTCGTGAGGTTCAAATGGTTCTTCAGGCGGCCAAGGAGACACATGTGGGTATGGCAGCCCTTGCATCGCTGAACATAGATGAGAGATGCCAAACGAGGATTCTTGAGCGGCTGTGGTACCGAAGGATTGACGACAGGAGAAACAATATTGCCAATGCACACTTCAAAACAATGCAGTGGGCTCTTGAGTCTCCACAGTCGAAGTTAAAGTGGGATGACCTATCCCAATGGTTACGATCCGGCTCGGGTATATACTGGATTTCCGGTAAAGCTGGCAGCGGAAAGTCAACACTAATGAAGCTTCTCTACCAGCATGCCAAAACAAGAGCCCTACTCGGGGAATGGGCTTCTGGGCAGGGTTTGATTATGGCGAGTTTCTTTTTCTGGCACCTAGGGGCACCTGAGCAAAACACGCATGATGGACTATCAAGGGGCCTGCTATACCACATATTGGAAGCAGACCCATCATTAATCCCTCGTCTGTTGCCCAACATGTGGCGGGAGGCACATAGAGCAGATGCATCAGACTTGAGTCTCCCATCCGCCCCTGAAATGGTACAGGCATTCTGCAATCTAAGGGCAGAGACCACCAAGGCCAGATTCTGCTTTTTCATAGACGGGCTGGATGAGTATTCCGGTCACCTCGCGCGGGGCATCGACTTCGTCAGGGACCTTGCCACGGGAAACACGATAAAAGTTATCGTTTCAAGCAGACCAGTCACATCCTGCTTCCAGGCCTTTAGTCACAAGCCTAATCTACAACTTCAAGAGCTAACAAAGGACGACATCAAGGTTTACGTTAATGACACGGTTGGATCTCACCCCTATATGGAGGATCTCCAGGCAGCGGATCCTACTGCTGTAGGAAGTATTCTTGAAGCTATAGTGTATAAGGCTTCGGGGGTATTCTTATGGGTTGTCCTTGCGTGTCGTTCTTTATTAGACGGATTCGATGCTTTCGACTACCCTGAAGAACTTCGGCGACGAGTGGATGAACTTCCTCCAGAGCTCGAGGATCTTTTTAAGCATATGCTGAATAACATAGAGTCGCGCTACCGGAATCAAGCTGCGAGGTTCCTCAGGGTGTGCTACGAGAAGCATGTAAATGCCGAGGCGAAATCCCGGGCTCAGGGGAGCTCCTCGGTTACCTCGAATGGGGTGTATACGCTCGGGTTGGCATTATTGGACGAGCACGAAATGAATCTAGGCCAGTTTCCGGTTCTGAGAGAGCTCCCGATGGATGAAAGAGAGAGGAAGTGCAGGGTTTTCGAATCTCGGCTGAGGAGCAGATGCTGCGGGCTACTAGAGGTCCACCAGGACAGACGCTGCTTCTGCGACGCCTGTGACGCGGCTCTATTCTCCGACGCTCCAGACAAGCCAAACTACGGGCTCCTCGACTCCAATGTGGAGTTTATGCATCGCACAGTATTCGACTTCCTCAACACTCCCAATGTCTGGGATAGTGCTTGTCTGCAAACCGATGAGCCCGACTTCGACCCTAACCATGTCCTGTCAAGGATGTCTCTTCATCTTGTCTACATCTACTTACAGGACAAATGCGAGACCCGCGTAAGTGAGTTGGCGAGAGACAGCCTCCTCTATGCTAAATATGCCGACCTCAACTTTAACGGAGCGAAGGTGCCAGCGGTCTTCCACTTCGCTCGCCTCGCGTTTGAGATCATCGGGCCATCAAGGGAAAGGGGTTATTTCCCCACACACAATCGCTTTTTCTCCTATATATCCAGTTGTTTCGACCCATACAAGAGTACAGCGTCTATCCTTGCTTTGATACTTGCGGCAGAGTTGGGAATGATCAATATGGTCCGGCATTGGGCAGCGCTGGGGGTTTTTAAACACGTTAGGAGTTCACTTCTGTTGTATCACGCTCTCAACAGACCTTTCTGCAAGTCGCTGCCATTCGGAACCAGTGTATCGACCGAAATGGTGGCATTCCTCTCACTAACACAGGGTGGCCCGGACAAGTAGTAATCCAATCAAACGAGGCCCTCTTATTATACACAGAAGTAGCCCTAATAGCCAACGGATATACTTGATGCATACTCACAACCGCATACATCAGTACACCTCGATGGAGGTCTCCTCCCCTTGAGATCACAGCTGCTTCATGACAATGTGTCGGCTCGCTTACCCTTCCTATCATCTCCGTACCCCGGTGCATCGGGTGCCCTGGAACAGTGTCCGCACTACCAGCTCATCAGGCCGCCACGGCCAAATGCATGCGTCATCCTTGGACTTCAACTTGACTCTCAGAGCTTGTTCCCTTATTTCACTTGCCTTCATAGCAATCAAGTATCGCTTAACCTCTTGCGGTCTAACTCCCCATGGCGGGATATTGTTTTCAAATCCTCGAAGCTCGTCCTCTTTCTCTTCACACACTCAGCGACTCTAACCCCCTGATAAGCAGATAGGATTAAATACTCACCCACAATATCGGCCGGCTTAAGTTTACGAGCTTTAAACACAGTAGCACCTTGGCCATATCTAAGGCCGGAAATATTTTGAAACAAGTTCTTGCTATGGTGAACGTGTGCCGTATGTCCTCGGAGTCGGGCACTTCCGGCTCAGACCAGAGACTGCGAAGGTCGCGGGCTCGGTTTGCCCACTGTCTCTTGCCTTCTGGGTCTTCGAATTCGCGGTACTGTCACGTGTTAAGGTGGAAGCTTCTAGATAGGGGCTGCACAGGGGCTGTTAAGTGTATATATAGGGCCCCTTTCCTGCCTCATATTGGGAAAATGGGCAGGCGTTACTGGTCTAATCTATTACTCCCTACCTGCGAGACTGTTACCTCGAGCGATTCACGGTGTTGCACCGAATTATCTGGCAGGTAGGGAGAGTAGAAGCCGCTCTCTTCTAGTTCCTTTAGAGATAGTATGCAAGATCTCTCTGCATGCTCTACCGAGTCTTGGGATAAGCATTCTCCATTTTGGTACCGGCCGTCGGTCAGGCGGAAATTGAAGGATCTGACGGCAGCAACAGCGTTACCTATTCGGTAGGCGGATAATCAAGTACGCCCCGGTCAACAGCATGTCCTGGGCGAACTGACCCCGTGGGGATTGCGTGGCATCGACGACGCATACTTTAATATCTGCGTTGTCGCATTTGTGGATGTACCATCGAAAGATAGCATACTGGATAGAGAGCAGGAGAGATGCGGTCCAAGACATGAGGCTATCTGGTTGGCCATTGTCCAACGTCTCGCCGCCCTTCAAATGCGAGTATAACATCGATGTAGCCTTCAGTGGGTCCATCGACAAAAGATCGGCATTGCCGTAATGGAAGCTTTTCACGGCAGCCGGCGATGCTAGAACCTTGTCATAGCTCGCGCCTGCACTCTTTAGATCAAATGTGGGAAATAAGTAGCGAGGAAGGTCGTCAAGGCGAAATTGGAGTGAGTTGAAGACTGAGCTGGTTGACGGGTCGAACAGGGTAGGTCGCGGACAACGAGCAAGGATACCAGCAAAAAATTCAATCCATTCCCGTCTATTGCTTCCCAACTCCTGCGTATTCCTCTCACTCCTCATATCTGCGTTCGAACTCACGATAATGGTCTTCTGCGTACTGCTCGTCGAGGTGTAGACGTCTTCATGCTCGTAGTGCTGCTCGCTTTCGCAGTCCGGGTCGTACGGCCATGCAAAATTAGTCCGCTCTAGGGCTATGAAGAACTGGTGGGCAGCGACAACGCCGTCAGGGTTGGTGACTTCTTCGTTGCATCTCTTAGCAACCGCCGACAGGGTGTGTCGGTCCCGCCCTCTGAGGCATTCAGAATATCTATAACAATCCCCTTTATCTTTTCGTCGAAGAATGGGGGAAGCTTATCAGGCGGATCGGATGGTTGAGCTTTTGCGGCAGTACGAACAGATCTAGCGGCGCGGCATCGGATGGAGGTCATTGACCATTGTGGGATAGGACTTCCAGCTGCGTTGCCAGCATATAAGTAACGCCAGCGGACTTTCAGAGATCATGAAATGCCTGATTCGGTGGTGTCATGGCTGGAGATGATTCACCGGGAATGGAGGATTGAGCCTTACGTGGATGAGTGGTGAAGTTCTCAATGTCGTCTGTCATCGTTACAGCAACCAGCTGCTGCTGTGTTGGCGAAAGGTAGGTGAGTGTTCAGTCTGGTTGCGTGACGCAGCTAGGTAAGATACAGTTCCAACTCAGATATCGAAAATGTGTGGTCGCCTTAAGACCCTTAAAAGGGGAAAGCAGCAGATACTAAATCGCTGGGACATAGATGAGAGTACGAGGCAGGAATAAGTGCGCAGTGATTCTCGAATCGTCGCAGATGAAAGGCCGTCTGTCGCGACTGGGGATATCCAAATATGGGTGGGTAGGTAAGATAGGTAGTGTAGCCGCTGATTGTATCTTTCGATGTCTTCCCCTATTTGTGTCAGTTCTTTTATGTACAAAAGGGAAGTCCTCTGCTTTCGTTTCCAGCACTGCTCGGAACGGCTAGCCTTGCATGGGGCAGCAACTAGTATAAAATTGCATGAATATTTAAGCAAACTGTGGGATAAGTGACCGTTTTACGGCGGCTTCGTAAGGCGGGAGATTCGTTGCGGACGCCGTACCGCATGAACCCAAACGTGGTGTTAAAAAGTGATGAAGCATATGGTTGCAAATTGAATAAAGCCACGCTAAAGTTGAACGCGACCAGGTATGCCCCTTTCGGGATGCGACGCTGCGGCATTCCGCGGGGGCGAGCAGTGAGAGAGTGACCTCCATCACAGGTCACGTTTCATGCGACGGACGCGAAGGAACCTATTGCCTAAGCCCCGTTCACTAGGGCGCGATGCCATCATACGTATCCTATCCAATAAGGTCCTCGACAGCAAAGACAACGACCGGCCGACGCGGATGGCTCGCAGGTCTTGATACCCCTGCATCCTGCTTGGCCTCCGATATGGTAGGGTACAGATACTGCGAGAGATGAAGTCTCATATAGTACAATGCACCGCTCGTATGGACGATATATACACACAGACGAAGTAGAACAAATCCCTCCCCATGAACAAAACTGATGTACGCCATTGCCAAACGCCATCCACATATGCACAACAGCAGACACGCTTACCTCCCTTTTCCAGCCAGCCAGGCCCGGACCGCGTGCTACCGCCCCTCCCCCTTCCCCGCCGCATCCTCCCCAGCGTTTCTCCTCCTGACCCCACCGACCCTCTCGGCTCGGCCCAGCTTCTCGAGCTCGCGGCGGACCTCGTCGGGGTCTCGCTCGGGCAGGCCCCACCACTCGCGGTGGAAGCGCTCCTGCTCGAGGCGGCGGCGCTCCCGTCGCTCGCGCTCGCGGGCACGCTCGAGGCGCGTGGCGAACCAGTCCTCGCGCGCGCGGTCGTGCTCCTCGGGCGTCGCGTGCGCCGCCATGCAGCCGTTCATGGCCGTCGAGAGCCGCCGGCACGCGAACGGGATGCTGAAGGTGCGGTTGCGGGCGCAGTCTGCGAAGGCTGTTTTTTTTCCACAAGAGAAGTTGGTTAACCGGCGGGCCCGGACTCTTTCTGCTGTCGGCGAGGGGGATGGAAGCGTGCTGCCATATATGCACGTATAGAGTAGTCCATGTAGATGGAGAGAGGTCGCACGTGGTTCGTGAATTTCGGGGTAAAAGTAAGGGGGGGGGGGTAGGAGTTACTGTAAATTACACATACCTTTAATCTCGTCGGCGCACAGCTTCCTCACACGCGCGTTGAACACCTCCCGGACCTGCGCCTCCTGGCTCGCGGACAACGGCAGCGGGTTGCGCGAGGGCATCGGGAGGCGCTCCGCTTGTCCTTGGCCTAGCTCCTGCCCCTGCCCCGCGCTGCCTCCTCTCTTCTCCGCCCCGCCACTACTCTTCTGTGAGGATGATGGATCTTGTGTCGCCATCGTGGCCATTGACAGACCAACAAGCAACCCGCGCCTGTTCTAGGCAGGTAGTCGCGATAATTTTGGTGGTGGTGGTGGTGGTAGTGCGGGGTGGATTCGGTGTAGGTGGGTGGGATTGAGAGTCGAGGTCGGATTTCCCCGTACTATAACGGCTCCATGTGTTGGTTTTTGCTTGCTTGCTTGCAATCCTCTTCTAGTCTCTATGTAAGACGTCGCGGTCCTCGTCGTGCTGGGTATATATATCTATAACCGTAGTAGGTCGGTGGTATCAATCTTACGTTTCAGGTCGAGTCGAGTCGGTGGAAACTTGGGAAGGTTTGGCTCAAAAATGCCAAAGGCTTCTGGAACGGCCCTGGCTGAGGTCGGAGCTTCTCAATCACCCGCCAATGGAGCTTCAATTGAAGTGGGCCTTTTTTTCGGGCTGACGCTACCTTAGCGCCAGGGGACAGACATGGTGCATTTCTGCCCTGTGACACCGCTATCCGGGTACCAGGGTAGCTTTGAGCCGCATTCGAGGATATAACACAAACGTAAAAAAACCAGGGTAAAACATGCACCTACGTCGTCATACGTATTTAATGCGACGACGCGAGGAGTGGGGTATATAGCCGGTTCTAATGAATCATAATCGACACGATAGTTCTTTGATTGCTAGCCTGTCTGCACACGGCCATGATTATGTCTAGACCCCTGACGTTGTTGTCAAGCGACGCTGTGTCCTAAACGAATGGAGCGAGCGCTGATAGTCATGCATACCCAATCAACGAACGCTTGGAAGCATAGAAAAATATCCATATTTCACTTCTCATCAACATTCGGCGAAGTCGCTGCCGGAGAGCTCTGGCCCCTATCCAAATCCAAGCTTTCCTTTTCCTTGCCGGGCTTCCTCTTCATCGTGAACCTACCCCAATTCACCCCTTTCTCCTTTGCAGACTTCGCCGCGCTGAGGGGACCTACCGACGGGCTACTGCCGATGCTCTCGTAGCTTCGTCCGAGCATGTCCTCGGCGAACTCGTCGAAACTAGTTCGGTCGGTCGACATGTTCCTGTCCGAGTTGGTAGCGCTACCAGGACCTTTCTTACTGGCTAGCCCTCGCACCGACGATAGACTGAACTTCGAGGAGCTCCCCTTTCGTAGTAGTTTCTTCAGTCCACTTGCTTCCTCCTTTGGTTCCAAACCAGCTGCCGAGTCCGAGGCCGTGTTCGAAAAGGCCTGGTCCAAGTTGAGCGAGTCGCGGGATTCCGACATCGAAGGACTGTCCACGGAGAAGGTATCTCGTGATTGACGGGGTTCGGAGGGTGCTTCATCAGCCGCCTCCGATGCAGTGCTCCCCTTGTTTTTCCCCTTGCTTTTGGGTTTATCTTTCTGGTCCTTGGCGTCCCTGTTTGCTTCTTTCGTCCTGTCAGGTCTGGCACGGAAGAACCCACCCATGAAACTCGGTGCTGCCGGATTCAGACGCTGGCTCAGGCTCTTCGCCGTCGACGGCTTCGTACCAATGACCCCAACCTGGCTAGGAGATGCATGCATGAGTTCGGATTCATCAAGGATTTCGTCGTCCGCGTCGGCGAGCGTTGTCTTCAGGGCAGAGGGAGATCCGTGTATCGAGGGCCTTCTAGACGGATTTCTCGAACCCCACGGGTTGTCTTCTGGAGACCAGATCCAACTGGGCTGTGGCATTCTCGCCCATATGGACCCACTATCAGTCGAGGGCCGTATCTCGGACGAAGCGATAGATGGCGGTTTAGGGCTGCTTGGTTCGAGTTCAGACAGGATGCCGCTCCCGTTCTTGTTCATACCAAAAGGGAAGCGATTGCCGCCGGGGCTGGCAAAAACGGTATCCGGTGCAGGAGAAGCGGCCGGGTGGCGGTGGAACATACTCCAGCTCGTCGAAAGACTAATTCGCCGCTTGTTAGGGTTTGTTTCTAACTCCCCTGTCTGGCGCGGAAAGGAGTTGCTCTGGGCGGGCTTTAGAGTTCCCAGGGCTGGCGGTTCATCAGCTGGCTTCGGACCCCGGTGAAGCCAAGGAAGAAAGGTCCGTCGACCGCCCGGCCGGGTTGGCTGCGCAAGCGGCGACGAAGCAGGGCCGAATTCGCCCCGGGGACCTCCGAGTGAGCGGCGCTCACTATTCTCGCCGGGAAATTGAGGGAACGGTAGATGATGAGCAGACCCATGCGGACTAGACATGATACTGATGGACCTTCCCGAAGACACGGGAGACTGAGGATCATTCTCGGGGAAGATCTCTTGCCCAAATGTGCCCTGTCGAGCTCGTTGTGGCCCGCGAGTAGAGGGCTCGTCATCGTCCAGAAGGTCCTCGAGCATGCCGGCTGGTAATAACGACGTGGCTGTGGGGCTCAGCGGCGCACCAGCGGTGAGAGCGCGGAGGCCGTCATCATCCGCGGGGCCCGAGAAGTTGGCCGCGTGGTCCATGAACGGACCCGGGGCAAATCCGGGCGGGATAGTGGGCGCTCTGGACGCGCCAAAATTCGTGGGAGCCGGATAGCCACGGTCTACAGCGGAGTAGGTCGTGGCAGGCGAGGGTATCACGACGTTAGAGAGCGAGCTACTGTTTCGACTACGGCGCTTTATCTGGCTTTGCGCTGCAGGATCAACCTCGACTGCGGATGTGTTGGCTTCGTTATACATGAAGGGAAGACCGGATTGATGAGCCGCGGCGAGTTGGGCCTGTAGAACTTGTTCGTAGTCGTTGACCATCCGTAGCTTCCGATTTGAAGCGTATAAGCGTCTCTGGAGGTCTCTGGCACGCGCGTCCCAATCCCTTCTGAGTTGGAGCTCCGACTCTCGCCATTCGTCGCTTTCTTCCCCCCCAGGGAGCTTCTTACGCTGTTCCTCGGCTTCTTTCAACACCTTACTTTTCTCTTTCAATTCCGCCTCTTCCTGGGCACAGCTGGCTTGCAGGAGCGCAACCTCGGCGCGGAGCTCTTCGGCTTGGGCATCGGTGTTCTCCTGTAACGCTCTCTTCTCCTTCTCGAAACAGGCTTGCCGCTTCTGCATGGACGCAATGTCCTTTTCCCACTTCGCCATGTCGTCCTCCAACTTCTTCCTTTCGTTTTGCTTTTCGCGCAGTAACTTCTCCTTCTGGGTTTTCCGCTGCTGCGCACTCCTCATGGCTCTATCGGTCGAGCCCAATTCTCTCTTCAGCTTCTCGGTCGTATCATCCTTCTCTTTCTGCAGCCGTCTCTTCACCTTTTTCTCTTCCGCGAGCTCATCGATGGTCTGCTTGTGTTCGGCCTCCTCCTTGGCAATTTGTGCCTGCGTCTCGTCGATCTCTTTCCTAATGTTCTGGAATTTCTCTCCTAGTTCCTGCAACGACGCCCCCGAAAAATTACTTAGCGTATCTTTCACGGACTGATCCATACTCGTTGTAGACGGCGAATGCTTGCGCGTTAAGGTATTCCGTCTAGGGCCACTCGAGATGCTCGGCTCGCGCGTAACTGGTGTAGCTATCTCAGGTACGGAGATAGTCTCGACGCCGGCAGCTGGGCTCCGCGACGCTCCATCCTCATCGACACGATCTGTCGTCATGCCCTGTTGCTGCTCTTCAGGGACGAAATTCGAAGGGAGGCGACCGTCTCCAAGCTGGGGTCGACCATCTCTTGCGAATGTCCGCAGGCGTATAACGCGACTACCGGCCTGGAAGTTGTTGTACCCCACAGCGATGACCCGGACGTTGTAGAAGTGATTCGGTTTCAGGCCAGTCACGGTAATGGCTGTTTCCTGGTTTGCAGATTCACCCACTGCATGCGACAAAAAGGTCAGTCCCCACACCTCGGCCCGTTGCAACTAACCAGGTTATCCCACTCACCATTAACGCCGTTCACCTGGATCAAAAACTTTGCCACCGGGCGGTTCGGATGAGGTCGCGTCCAGTTGAGAGTAGCAGCGTCCGCGCGGATACCCGCTAGAGAAACGTCGGGTGGGTCGGGGACATCGACACCGAGAATGCCTATAAGCTCAGGGACAGGCTTCCACAGCGTCTGCCAGGCTCGGTGAGCCAACCTTAAATATTAGTGTCAGCAAGTCGCTGTCACGTGGTATACAAATGCATATGGCCGCGCAAAGGAGATGACAAAGCGAGAGGTACAAGCTAGAAGACGGCGCAGAGGGTAGAAAAAAGGTCAACAAGACTACTAGACGTACCAAAGAACTGCAGCACCCGTGACAAGCATATTCGCATGATACAACACCAGAACGTCGAGACGGAGTAGGGTAGCAAGGGTTATGCTGTTCTGATAGACCCAAACAGGAGTCTCTTGGGCGAGTTCAGGCGCGATAGCCCAGTAAAACAATAAGCATCCGATCAAGACGATCAAATTCAGATGAACCGACTTGGGCTCAGTAAACCACCAAGCGAGAACCGCGCAGATGACCAGAATCGTAGGGACTACAGACGATGGTGGCCACGGAATCGTCCATAACATATCGCCGCGATCAGGATAGAAAGCCGAAGGAGCGGGTGGGCGGATGGGCGGACAGGTGTCAGTCTGGTTCACTATATCAACAAAGAAAAAAAAATTATTTAAGAGAGATATGGAAATCCAGGAAATTGATTAGAGGGGAGGGGGTGTGGAGAGAAATGATGACTTTTGGGGGCATCCATTCACGGGAATGAAAGTCATTAGGCATCTGTAGTAGTTAACAAGATAATCGGGGTTGCAATTTTCAAAGGAAACGACGATGATTGTTGGCCAAATGCATATTCACCCGACATCAAGCTAGATGTTGGATCTTGATCGATCGTCTGGTAACTTCAAGTTGGTTACTGTTTAGCGATACACGTCCACTGCTACATGCGAGTGGCAGGGTAACTGATTGCGCGTACACATCGCCTTGGCCTGATAGCCCTGGAAAAAGGCCGGTCGGGGCCTATCGTAGCAATTGGTCACAGCTGTTATCCTCGTTGCTGGCGGCTGGTCACAGCGACCAACCCCCCCTTATCTGAAGTTGATAACCATATCGACGTTCCATATCATCAGTGCTCAGGGTCCGCCTTCTATTCTTCATTGCCAATAACAAAAGCGCAGCCGTAATTGTGATGCGCAAGAACAGGTCTATGCGTATATGTGCTATCGGTGTTCGAGTGAAGATACATAAAGTCTATTTGCACCTAGTAAGCAAGTATAAGCTGCGACCTTAAATCTTGCTGACTCCTGGGCATCGTATTCTGGAGCCCCAACACAGACATCGCCACGCACTGCAGCAGCCGTCACATTTGGCGATGCAGAGAAGTATCGTCAGTCGAACCGAGACTGCCTTTGATGCCACCGACACTGACGACCACATGGTAACCCCGCCCCGAAGCCGTCATTGCCGGTTGCGGACTACGGGGATATTGCATTTGCAGCAGAACCCACTTAAGGCGTGCATAGGGAGTTGCCTCTCTTCCGTTTGCGGTGGTGTTAGGTAATCTTGAATAGGTATTCAACGTCACTGACGTATTCTATTCTGTACCAACACCCACAAGACGTCGGTATATGGTACCAGATTACTACGACGTCCAGATATATTTCCTTGCGAGCACTGTAAATGGGCATCTGTAGACCAACCCACGCCATATGAAGAGTCCTCTTCATATATGAATAGTAGCTGTTCCTAGAAGGCCGTATTAAATCCTCGGCTGGCCAGCCTGCCCTTATGGCAGAACTACCCAGACAAGAAGGTCGAGACATGTGTGGGACAGAGACTCGATGCCTATCTTGTGCGACAGGTTATGAAAATAGATGCCGAGGTACCGGTGGGACGCCATCACCAGATATAATAAAGGGGCTACTTGAAAGACAATTTGATATAAAAGAGAATGTATAGAGTTGGTGCAAGTTTGTACGTTACGGCAATCACATGCATATTGTTTCGGCACCTGAATATTCGCCTCAGGAGAGCTGGCTTAATATCTAGGCATCTCTCATTGGCCGAATATGTTTTTCTGTCCATTGCAGAAACCCACCTCAAGGCGGCCATCATCTATCCGCCAATAGCACCCCCCGGCTTTCGTATAGAGTGGCTTCGAAAGAAAGAAAAGAATCTGCAACATTCTACATTCGCTAGTTGGGAACCTTGAAGGAAAGAACCTTATAACGTGAAACAAACACATGGCTATATGATTCGTTAGGGGCGTATCACAATTCCGGCATCCGACCTACCAAACGGTGCGCTTTACGGCGGCTGAAAAGGTCACCTGCAGGTCCTTCGGTAACGCGATCTGCGGTCCCACAGTGATACTTCTTAGCTCATGGCCTACTCGCATTGAATGACGTTTGGCCTTCTCTTTTGTCTGGGTATGCAGGGGTATTTGCATCCTTCCCTTTGGCAGGTGACGATGTATGGAAGGCTACCGAGCCGCAAGTTAAAGTCATGCTCCAACGATGTATCTGAAGGTGAGAATCCGAATATAGCCGTACACGGACTACTCTGTGTACCAGAGCTAATAGTGACTGAGTGTACTTAGATTGTATGTATGGTATAAATAGCAAGAACTGCACAGCTTCAACGCTGCTGTTACCATTTAAGGTAACTCCCGCTAAAGAACGTTAATGGGAGGGTTGCAACTCAATGGCATCCGCTGCCATAAACCGTACTGCTTCTGATATCATGACCTGTTTGCAGGTATGTATTTACGTATTATGTACCTCATTTATGCCGATTCTTGGGTGCCGGACTCCAGCAGCGGACCAGGGAATTGGAAGTTGTGGTCCGAGTAACCGGGCCGCACTCACATAAAACGCTACTGTAGCTACGTATGTAAACTACACATGTAAGCCTGGACTCAAGGTACCTCCTCGTCATATGAAGAAGAAATCCACCTGGCCTTGTTTCGTTCAGACTTGCCCTTGTGCAATTCCTCCTACCTACCGAATCTGCTATCTATAAGGCTCCCACTACCTCGCATCCCCCCAACTGACTCGCTCGCTACCTATTTCTTCGAACTTTCTTATTATAAATAATATCGCACGAACCGCGAGTTTTGCATAATAATTAGACTTGTATAGACCGACCGTTTTGTTTGTTTGGCCCACGTATCATCGAAATCCTCTGCCTCGCCTCGGCGTTGTTATAACTGACTGGGCCTTTGTTGGAGTCGCAAACCGGGTAGAGCAGTCGGGTCACGCAGCCGACCAACAACGTTACTTTTGCATCTGACATTCCACCCAACCCAATCAGTTCGCAGATTACCTACCTACCTTAGGCTGCCCTGGGGTTGGGTATTTATGAATCAATCGTCGTCCCCTCATTGAGGATTGAGGATTGACAGAACTCTAAGTCTTGCGGCCGAGCCCTCCTACCGGTCACCATGCAATACGTTAGAAACATTAGCGATTCTGTCTCTACGGCGTGGAATTCGCTGAATCCTGCAACCCTCAGCGGCGCCATCGACGTAATAGTCGTCGAGCAAGAGGATGGCATTCTGGCTTGTTCCCCCTTCCACGTTCGCTTCGGAAAGTTCTCGCTCTTGCGACCCTACGAGAAAAAGGTAGAATTCAGAGTCAACGGAAACAAACAAGACTATGCGATGAAGCTTGGTGAGGGAGGCGAGGCCTTCTTCGTCTTCGAAACCTCCGATACGATTCCGCAGAGTCTTCAGACGTCTCCGATCGCCTCCCCCGCTTCCAGTCCGCCTCTCGCCCCTGAGCGCGATCGATCCAACAGCACGGGTGGGCTCCAGGAACCAGACTTCCTTGAGTTAGACGCCGAGACTGGCAAACCGAAATCATCCCCCCAACTTCGTCCGGCATCGACAGTCGTCACTTCTTCCTCCCACCTTTCTCGCCCGAACCTGTTATCGCCCCTTGCGACGTCGCCCGAACTGACGACCGGACGACCCAGCTCACGAGGCTGGCAGGACTCCAATAAACACTCTTTGAGCGAAGAGGTCTTACCTTCAAACGCCCGGCTTCATCCTCCTCCCCATTCCGTAGCCGACGAATACAGTGAAGAGTCCCAGGAACCAGATAGCCGAGGAGGATCCCAGAGGTCACGCAGTCCGCCTCCCCTGGCACCCAACGAAGCCGTCGAGCGAGCCATGGCACTGTCCAAGGAGTTATCCGCCGTGAATATCCCCAGTCATGTAACCGCTACGGGCGACCTGATGCTGGATATGACTGGTTATAAGAGTAGCGAAGAAGATGCTATCCGTGCAGAGATCGTAGCTCGCAAGATCCTGTCGGAGGAACTTCGAGGCGACTACGACATTGGCGCGCTCTTCGGTATGGATGAAGAAGGTAATCTGTGGATCTACAGCAGCGAGGATGCCAAGGAGGCTGCGATGAAGAAGACGGTAAATTCTCTTCGGCAGTCGGCGACGGTGCCCATGGACGCTGCGTCCGATCCTGGCTATCATAGTGACGATTCAGCGTCATCAACACGGGAGGCATCCCACAGGAGGACGGAGTCTGACGTCGGTCAGATGAACATACAAACTCCGCCGACCACTCCCGGCTCGTCTACTACGGCCGGCGATCCCAACCGAAACTACGCCAAGACCCTTCGGCTGACTAGCGACCAGCTGAAGGACTTGCATCTGAAGCCTGGGGAGAACTCGATGAGCTTTACCGTCAATCGGGCGACGTGTCACGCCAACATGTTCCTGTGGCGACACAACACGCCGGTGGTAGTATCTGATATTGATGGAACAATTACGAAATCCGATGCGTTAGGGCATGTGCTCAACATGATCGGACGCGACTGGACCCACGCGGGCGTTGCGAAACTGTATAACGATATCGCTGCCAACGGCTACAACATCATGTACCTCACCAGCCGCTCGGTTGGTCAGTCTGATACGACGCGGGCCTACCTCAACGGTATCGTCCAGGACGGCTACCGCTTGCCCAAGGGGCCCACCATCTTGTCGCCGGATCGGACGATGGCCGCCCTGCGGCGCGAGATATACCTGCGGAAACCGCACGTCTTCAAGATGGCAACACTCCGGGATATCCGCAACCTGTACGGGTCCGACAGCCGCTGCTTCTACGCCGGGTTCGGCAACCGGCTAACGGACCAGATCTCGTACCGCACCGTCGACATACCGCGGAACCGCATCTTCACCATCAACTCCAACGCCGAGGTGTCGCTGGACCTGCTGAGCCTCAACAAGCTCAAGCTGAGCTACGTCAACATGAGCGAGGTCGTCGACCACTACTTCCCCCCCGTCGGTACGCTCGTCAAGGGCGGCGGCGAGGAGTACACCGATTTCACGTACTGGCGCGACATGCCGCTCGACATTGACGAATTCTCGGCCAGCGAGGACGACGAGGAAGAAGAGGACGAAGAGGATGATGATGAAGACGAAGAAGTGGGTGAGATGGGCGACAGCTACATATCTCGCGGTGACGACTACGAGGAAGAGGAGGCCGAGGTCAGCGACGGCGAGGAATACGAGGAAGGGATGGACCAGATGATCGGCTCGATGATCGAGGACGAGGAGGATGCCGACGACGAAGAAGAGGAAGAGCTTGTCGACGAGGCGAGGGCTGACGTCCGAGATGCGCAGGCCGCGACCAGGGTCCCCCAAGATGTCGATCCCAAGGACTCGTCCCGTTCTCCCCCTAGGGTCGCCGGTCACGACGTCGATGCCGAGCTCATCTCCGGGATGAGCGGCCTGCAAGTGGAGAAGGGGACATCGCAACAATCTGTCTAGAAGCATGCGTTTCTGTATGTTTCGGTACTTCCGTGCCTTGAATTAGACCTCGGGCAGCATCATCACTGTTGCATAGCGTAGGGCGTTTTTGGGTGCGTTGGTGCTGGGCCGGAGACGGCGTTATTTTTCACATCGTATCACGCACATCATGCATAACGGATTTTCCGATTCCAGCGCGTTCTAGACCTCATTCGAGAATTGCATAGTATTTTTGTAATAGAGGAGCATTTGTTATTCTGGCAACAATACGAATTTGTGGTGTATTACTCGACGTGGGCCCCTCGGATGCTAGAGTAGGCAATAAACGAAGATGCTGTTCCCCTGCAGTTTTTCTTCATCGGAGGGGATGAATTATTTATGGCACGGGGCTTGTACGATATGAGTATGCCCTATAGAGCCTGCCCGTGTATGTGTATATGCATCTCTACGCGCCGCGTGGGTCGCTTTTTCTTCCTAGACCAGGACGCCCATCGCCAGAACGCCGGTATCCCCTAACGTGACCTTCAAATTTCCCTGCGAGCAAAACCAAATCGCAAAGCGTGGCTTCAAAGTCCCCAGAACTATGTCCAGATTTGACAGCATCGCACGATCAACCAGGTATCCGATTCCCTCAGACAACTACTCCATACCCTCCATATCCTCATCGCCCAGATCATCGCCCAGCAGCTCGTCCAGCCCGCGGCCATTGCCCTCCTCGGTACCCCCCGTCCCCTTGATGCCGGCGCCGCCGCCCGACATGGTCTCGAGACCCTCCATGGCGTTCTCGTCGTCATCCCCATTATCGTCGCCGTCATCCCCCTCGTCATCGTCGTCTCCGTCCTCCAAGCCGGCCTCGGCGCCTGCCCAGCGGTCGCGCAGGCTCCAGCCGGCGCCCGAGAGTACGAAGCGCTCAGCAGGGAGGCGGACGCCCCACTCGTGCTGCAGGACGCGCGGGAGGGCGACGCGGTTGCGCTCGCGCGCGAGGTCGGCGAGCCAGTCGCGCGAGGCGGCGCCGCCGCCGGCCCCCGCGTGGCCCGCGTACGCGCCGTTCCCCCCACGGAACGCGTACGCCTGCCGCGCCGCGATCGCGATGCCCACGGCCGCGCTGGACACGGCGGCGTCGGACCCGCTCGGCGCGCTCGGCGCCGCCCCCGACGCGCCCGAGGGCCTCGCCCCGGCGTGCGACACGTACGGGTCCGTCGTCAGATGCAGCGCGTCGTTCAGCACCCCCGACGTGTGCCGGTACGCGAAGTCGAGCAGCAGCAGCGGCACGCGGCTGTCGAACGACGTCACGCCCTGCGACGTCAGCAGCAGCTCGATCGTGCGCGCATCGCGCGGCCGCGGCGCCGTCGTCGTTGTGCCGCCGCCGCTGTTGCTTCCTTGGGCGGGCCCCGGTGATTGTGCGGTTGCTGCTGCCGCCGCGGAGGATGTGGTTGTTGCTGTTGCTGTTGTTTGTTGCGTGTTGGGGACTGTGGAGGAGCCTTGTGACGGTTGTGAGGGTCCGGCGGTGGACGGGATTCCGTTCGGCTGTGACTGTGACATCGTCGCCATGATGAGTGTGGTTGAAAGTGTGGACGTGTGTACCGAACGTCCTGATATGCGTGGGCTGTCCGGTGAGCTGACGCCGTCGCTTAATCCATCGACAGCGAAGGCTGATGTATCGTAGCCTCAGATTTGTTCCCGGAATCCTTTCTGATCGGAAGGTACAGACGACTGCTTTCGTTGATTGCAAATCGCGAACGCTATATGGATTATCCAGTTTCTGCCTGCTGTAAAGGCGCAGGTGTCGTTGAAGTGGTTCCCCGGTCTCAATAGTTGGCGGAAACCCAGTTACTTTACACAGGTTTAGAGAAGCTTCAACTTAGCCTAACGCAGGTGCACATGGATCATTGATGCGGCTTGCTGCCTACCGATAATGTACTGATTGATGTAGCTTCTTTGCATGCATGCAGCTAGCATCCGGCCTACTGACAAGAAGCTTGAGCCACCTGCGGCAAGAGAAGTCTTATCGATTCTTATCGATAGGGACGCCGGGAGTCCGGAGTCCAATGTGAATGAGGGGCCAGCCATCATATTGTACATACGCAAGTGCCCCGCCACGGATGGCTTGAAAATGTCAATGTAGGAACTGACATCATATCATAATTTTCATTTGTATTATAGCGCGATCTTGATTCGTTCGATCTTTCTGTTCGCCCCGGCTCCCTATGTTGATGATAACCGTTGAACTAACTTCGGCATTTGGCTTTTCTTCTAAAGGGGTCAATTGACATGGAGACCACTCTACCCCTTCCCTTCCTCATCTCCGTGGCTGTCCCACCCGGTTTAGCTTCTTCCGAGGGGCTAAGTAGGGAGGAAGTCTCATGTCTTGGATGCGTATTCTTCGAGGTGACTCAGAAGACTCTCGACAAGCATCTCAATCTCCTACGACGCCACAATGCAGAATTCCACACATATTTCGATGTCACTGGCCTTGAGTCCAAGGACGACGTAGTTGCTATCCTGGATAATGGAGCCCGGAAGGTATTTATTCAACCCGACAGGTTATCAGACTTCGCCGAGTATACAGGGCGAGTCGCGCCGGCTGTCAGCGAGGTCTCCGAATTATCAGTCGCTACTACTAGTGGATTGCTCCTGAAAGCGTTCGATGAGAGGGGGTCCGATCTGGTCCACTTCCTCGAAACCAGCAAGGCTGATAAGATCCCCCTCCTCTACATTAACCCGGCACCAGGGATCGATTATGAGAAATTCGTTGAGACATGTTCGAAGACATCCGCTATTCCTATTGTCCCTTCCACCAAGTTGACTACCAAAAAGGATGAGACGGATGCCAAGCTCTCTGTACCGAGGCTGTTGTCTACTGCCTGGAAGTCTGACAGGGAGGACAAGCTTCTCCCCACCGTAGTGTGTGATGAGAGAGGCACGGCGCTGGGCTTGGTGTATAGCAGCGAGGATAGCGTTGGCGAATCGCTAAGGACGCAGACGGGTGTGTACCAAAGCAGGAAGCGGGGTCTATGGTACAAAGGTGCGACATCTGGCGACACCCAGGAGTTGATAAGGATATCGATGGATTGCGACAACGATGCGCTTAAGTTCGTCGTAAAACAGAAGGGTAGATTCTGTCACCTGGATCAGTCTGGCTGTTTCGGCGACTCGAAGGGGATTTCGAAATTGGAGCAAACCTTGATCTCGAGAAAACAGTCTGCGCCCGAAGGCTCATATACAAAAAGGCTATTCTCTGATGAAAAGCTCTTAAGAGCAAAGATCATGGAAGAAGCGGAGGAACTTTGCGCCGCCAAGACGCCCGAGGAGGTCGCCTTCGAAGCGGCGGATCTCATCTACTTCGCACTTACAAAGGCTATTGCTGCAGGAGTCAGCGTCGCCGATATCGAGAGGAACCTCGACGCCAAAAGCTTGAAGGTTAAGAGAAGGCAAGGAGATGCTAAGGGGCAGTGGGCAGCGAAAGAAGGGATAACCAATGGAAATGCCGAGAAGGCGAAAGAGGCTGCCAAAGAGTCGAAAGAGGAACTCACATCAGCCCTTGCACCCGCGGCACAAACCGCTCCGGATACTGGAAAGATCGCTATGAGGCGGATAGATGTGCGTGAGGTTGGTCCCGCGGAAGTATCCGAAGCATTAAAGCGGCCGTCCCAGAAGGCGGCGGATGGGATATTGAACATCGTCAGGCCCATCATAAACGACGTTCGAGAGAACGGCGACAAGGCTCTTCTCTCGTATACTCATAAGTTCGAGAAAGCGACTTCTCTCACCTCACCCGTACTCAAAGCCCCGTTCCCACAGTCACTCATGAACCTCCCTCCTGAGACCATCAAGGCAATTGACGTATCTTTCGAAAATATCCAAAGGTTCCATGCAGCCCAGAAGGATGAGAAACCGCTGAATGTCGAGACAATGCCCGGTGTTGTCTGCAGTCGATTCTCGCGGCCCATCGAACGAGTCGGACTATACATACCCGGTGGCACAGCTGTCCTACCCAGCACCGCTCTTATGCTAGGAGTTCCGGCGATGGTAGCTGGGTGCCAGAAGATCGTGTTTGCATCTCCACCAAGATCCGATGGCAGCATTACGCCGGAGATCGTATATGTCGCTCACAAGGTCGGCGCTGAAAGTATTGTCCTGGCCGGTGGCGCGCAAGCCGTCGCTGCCATGGCATACGGTACTGAAAGCGTAAGCAAGGTGGACAAGATTCTTGGGCCCGGAAACCAATTCGTGACCGCAGGCAAGATGTACGTCAGCAACGACACGAACGCTGGCGTGAGTATCGACATGCCAGCTGGCCCCTCAGAGGTCCTCGTGATTGCGGACCGGGACGCGAACCCCGCTTTCGTCGCCTCAGATCTGCTGTCGCAGGCTGAGCACGGCGTCGATAGTCAGGTTATCTGCATCGCGGTCGATCTTGACGAAAAGCACATACAAGCAATTGAAGACGAGCTGCACAAACAAGCTATGGAACTACCGCGTGTCGACATCGTCAAGGGCTCGATCGCCCACTCCGTGACCATACTGGTCAAGGACATCGACGAGGCCATGAGGATCAGCAACGAATACGCGCCCGAACACCTGATCCTGCAGATCAAGGACGCCGAGAAGGTTGTGGACAAGGTCATGAACGCGGGAAGCGTCTTCGTCGGCCAATGGACACCTGAAAGCGTGGGTGATTACTCGGCTGGCGTCAACCACTCGCTGCGTAAGTTGGAGCCTATCCATGAAGCGTATAAAGGATGTACTAACGTGATCCGACTCAGCAACTTATGGCTATGCCAAACAGTACTCGGGAGTCAACCTGGGCTCGTTCGTCAAGCACATCACTAGCTCTAACCTGACGGCCGAGGGGCTCAAGAATGTTGGGGAAGCCGTCATGCAGCTAGCGAAGGTGGAGGAGCTAGAGGCGCACAGGAGAGCCGTTGGCATTAGACTGAGCACGCTCCAGTAGGAAAGTAGGTTTCGTTCACGAAGAATGCAGTCAAGGGGCAGTACAGAGAACTGATCGAAGTCCATCATGCCAACGTGGATTAGAGATTACTTGGGAGGGATGGAAGCGGCGTTATCCAAACGTTCGATTTGTAATCAAGAATGTTCCTAGCTGGACAAGGGTTCAGGTTGAATATACTGCAGGTCTGAGATTCGTTCAAATGTGGTGGTTCTAGTCGGTCACATTCAAAACTGTTGAGCACATGTCTCTGTTTAACTTATGATGGGTGGGTCTCATCGTCGAGGAAGCTATTGGGTTCTTCTTTACTCAAGTACCGTTCGAGGGCTGACCGAGTAAACACTTTCTCTATCCTAACCATCACTACCTAAATAGTCAAAGGACGCCAGATTGACGCTACACCATACAGAAATTCCCAGGTACCACCCCTACTACCCATCTAGTTGGGCATAGCCAGCTTGGGCTACCGGTACAACACCCGCAGCAGCTGGGACCCGGCCTTTGCGACCTCCAGCGCGCGCCGCGGCTGCCGTGGGGTCTATCGTCGCGCTCGCGGATGTAGTAGGCGAGATCGGCCGTGGGCTCCCACTCAGCGCGCGAGACGCCGTCACTGAGCCAGGCAAAGCGGTTCCCCTTGTACGAAAACTCCCTGTCGCCCGACCGCACCTCGCGCATCGCCTCGAGGTACTGCAGCGTCGACGCGGGCCACGTCGTCGGCGTCCGCGCCCCCGGACTCGCGCGGTGGTTGTTGTGCGAGTTCCGGCACTCGTCCGTCCACGCCAGGTTCTCCATGCCCCGCGCCGTGTACGCCTTGAAGTCGACGCATGCCGCCGCGCTCGGAGCGCACGCTGTGCACTGCAGTCATCTGGGGTTAGCCGCTGTTTTTGATCTTCGTGTATGTGGCGGGGCCTACTCGACAAGGCGCATTACCCGGCGGATGCAACTGCAACTCAACTATGAGCCAGAGTCCTATGCATGCAAGCTGCAAACTCAACCAACGTGCGTATACACCTTTGACATTCACGTCCAGGGTGTCTACTTGTCGACACGCCATGTCATTGGGACTTCGTTCTTTCACCGAAACTCCCTGGCATTCATGGTAGTATACTAGCCTATTTGTGCAGAATCAATGCCCATACGACCCACGCGATTGCCTCCTCAAGCGCCTTTCTCTGCTTCTTTCAGCTCCGCCGCCTTTGGAGCCGCGGTGGCCTTAGGGATAACAGTCTCTTTCTGTTGCCTGTCGACCCCCAGCCAAAGGAGGTCGGGTCGGCTGTAGTGACCGACGATATCCAACCACCCCCTCGTCGCCACCGTCTTGGTGAGGTCTAGATCAGCATACACAATTCCCTCAGTATCAGGGCTGCCGAGGGGCTCTGTTAGTCGCCGCCCGTCAGGGCCTATAATGCAACTGTGCCCTCCGCCAGGCTGCCGACAACACAGACCGTTCTGAGTGCTCATGGTGCCGATACCCTTTTCGGTGCAGACTGCAGTAGAGTGGAGCACGTACGCGGTGCTCTCAATAGCATAGGTCTGCGACAGGTTTTGGCAGCCGTCGGCAGTCATGCTCCACAGACCCGGATCGTCGGGGCCCGTGGGCGGGTCGATAGGAGGCCACATGGAGATATGGATCACACCTCCCTGCGAGATGCTATGGTACTTGAGGAGCGGCTGCGTGTGCTCCCAGCAGGCTAGGGCCCCCACCTTGAGCCTGCCGATCTCAGCCCCGAAATTTATTTCCGTCACATTAGCGAGGTCGCGTCCGGATCCGTCACCAAAGATTGTCCGCTCCATGTGGGTCGGCTTGACCTTACGCCGGTGGAGCGCCAGCTCGCCCTGCGGCGAGATGATGGCCTGGGCAATGTAGACGCTATTCGAAGGGCTCCTCTCGGAGAACCCAAGCGCCACGGCGATCGAGTGTTGCTTAGCAGTCTCCTTGATCGCCTCCATCGCCTCCCCTTCCACCGGAAGAGAGTTGTATATGTACCGTGTCTGAAGCTCGGGATCCACGGGTCGCGCCCTTCCAGAGCAAATAGTCAGAGTAAGTCTCAAACCTGTTCCGGCTAGAGAGCAAGGCAACCGAATGCAAACTCACCATATCCATGCTGGGTAGCCCGGCAGCCAGACCTCCGAGAAGGCCACCAGCTTCGCTCCGCCTTTCGCAGCCTCGACGATCAGCCCGCAAGCCTTCTTCACTGACCCGGCGAGGTCGAGCCATACCGGCTCTGCCTGGACGACTGCGGCTTTGATTGAGGTGGCCATTGTGATTGCTCGGTTTCAGCTTACTCGCAACGGCGCCAGGTGATAGTGTAAGGCTTAAATGGTTCAACCAATGTTAGTCCGTACATACAAAGATGTATGGTCTGGCCATTAAGTATTCCAGCGAAGGAGGTAGGGCCCCCGCGCAAGGTAAGCATATAATCGACTGATCAGACGTTGGCAATGCGGCTACTGCAGGTTGCGTATCTACGTCTGGAACCCTGGCCCCTTTACAGCCTCCCTCACTGCGAAGTATGACCCACGGGCCCCAAGGCGCGTGGTTTTGCAATGGTAACCCGCGGCAAGCCAGCCAGACATCCACTCGAAGAGGCACAGCCATGAGGGAAAACCACCCCGGGGTTCCCAACTGGACGCTAGTCACATCCCTGCGTCTTGTGATGTAACATCACCAGGTTGAACATCAGTCTTGCGGTGTTACATAAGACTATGCAATACTAAGGCTGATATAGCTCGGCGTCGCGTCCATAGCTTACAACGAGGTCCGAATTCGATAAGCGGCAACTAGCCATGTACTGCCGTGGTACATGGCCACATAGCCGCTTGAAGACCGTACTGCAGAACTCAGCGGGACAGGAAGAAGAGTTATTAGTCCATGTTAAGCCCCAATCTCCGTGGGAGAATTCGAACCCTTCTTGCAGAACGTCGGATGTAGCATTGGTGCGGCTCTTGGGGGCCCAGTCAAGTTACCGTGATCGTTCCCCCTAATCCATCTCCATTCAAGCAGAGTAAAGATTCATCGCGGCGGACTACGTGCGGCATTTATCCCTCTTCGACCCCTCAGTCGTTCCTGAATCTATGATCGAGGATCGCAGGATGCGACAACCTTGCCGTGTATCTCATGGTCCCGGCTGCCAGAAGGTCTCGCGGTAACCGACAAGCGTTTTAGCTCTGTGTATCTAGAAAACGGAGACTCTCTAAGCGAATTAAATTATATAAGAGTATCATTTATGCGGGTTTCTGCCATCTTAAGCTTAGCGTAAATGTCACTCCTGCTACTGTCAGACCTCCTGAAGTCCGGGACCTAATAGTTCTGTTACACATCCCACTCGGCCCAAAGGGGTTCGTCATCAGCACAGACCATAGCCCACGAAAATGGCGGGTACGCTAGGCGGTTCGATCCGCTCCGCAGAACTGGCCCAACGTTCTCGATACACGTCGATATACAATTAACTATACGAATATTAGTCCATAATTTTTAACTGTATTTGCTTCAGTCGCTAACATCTCAGGTACGTAAGCTCAGGTACGTAAAAATTGTTCAATTCTCATTATGGTTCCGACTGGAGCTTTGGTGACACTACATGGTGTCCGACTCAGCTTCAATGCCGGTGTACGTTTGCTTCACAGATAGGCACTATCGAAAGATCCCCCCCAACGAATCACACCTACCTCCGTTTCAGGACAAGGTGGGCATGTTGCTGTCCTGGGGGTTTGGCCACTCGTTTAGGCCCGGGAACCATATCAAAACGACATTTTCATTGTTGTGCCCTGTTGACGACGCGTGGGGGCTCCATAGTAAGCAGTAATCCGACTGTAGGCTGCCGATCCCATGCGCTCAGATACATCTGGGTTCATGAGCGCACCTAACCATTACCGCTCGCTTCGAATCTCTTCATATAATAAGATGTTAACGCTCGATCAATTTCCCCGTCTTACTTATCATATCCTGGTTAGGCCGGTGGGATGTCTACAAGGCGACCTTGCACCCACAACTTCTCTCCGTGTTGTACTTTGACACGGGAAGGGTCTTGCAGCGCCGATTGACAGCTCAGCATGGATAAGGTGCTCCTGTTGCAATCCGCCCTGTCCATCGAATAAGGCAGCCGGGTCGATGGCAAAATCTGTTATCGATGATCGTGTTGTTCGTTCGCTGGACTAGTGTCAGATCCTGAGTGCCGAAAAATGTGAGGCCCCACACTACGGCGGGAGACTATCAGGTCTTAAATCTCACAACTAGCGATTGTACCACACACGGAACTTAGGAGACCCTGACATTACACTCCGGAGCATATACGACTAAAGAGAGATAAATTATCAGCTTAGCCTTTAAAATGTTAGATTTGGGGAGAGGGTAATGAATCCTCCTTAAATATAGTTACATAAAACAACTGCAACAAGGAAAAGCTGTACCGGAGATATTAAAAGGGGTTTTAATTATTAGTTATTTTATATAACGGCTAGACTGGTTAACTAATTATTCAACTTAATCATACGGTAAATACTAATAATAACATCGTAAACTTTAAGTCATAAGATAAAATAGAATACGTAGAAAAAGAATAAATAATTAGCATACAATAACACAGCTGATGTTCCCTATATCTAACAGGTTGTCCTAATTAAGCCAAGGCTTAGCTGAAGGACCTATCCTTCTGCTGGGTCTGACAGAACCAATGGGCCATGTCAGAGCACCCAAGCACAACATTCGTCTTAAAAAAGACGAGGGACATCGAACCGTCACATTGCATCATGCCGTAAGCTGACCGGGGATTGCTACACCATGGCCAATTGGGATCATGGCCGTATGTTCTAATCCTTTCAGATGTAGTCCCTGTCCGAACTTATTTGGCTTACAGAGTGCAATGAGACACATCCACAAACGTGTGCCATTTCGTTTCTATCCCCTCCGCGGAATAGGCAAATCTATAAAGAAGCTCTCTCTGGTTCCCCCGAGCCGTATTGATATCCGAGGAGTAAGTATTATGCATACCGTTTCAAGTACCGGGTGGGGGGTTGTAGGACCAAGTTATGAACCACGGTTCTCCACGATCCAAGATGCGCGTCATTTGGCCATGTGTAAGCAGGGAATAAAGGGCTAGATAACTAGGGCTCTGCCACCAGTTTGCATTTAACTGCCGTTGCGGCTCCTCGGTCGTTGTGCATCAGAGCTAACATATGCGTTCAAGGGGATTCCCGTTTGTTGCTCGAGGCAACAATGGCTGCGAGCCTCACGGGCCAGGTCGTCGAGATATGGTTTCTCTACCTAATTGGCGCGTTGATGATATCCGCCCGTATCTACTGCCGGACCAAGCTAGTCGGCTTGAAGAATTACAAGCTCGATGATTACCTCATTCTCGGGGTGGCGGTAAGTTGACTGAATTATTGAGGGCGATGGCGGAGACAAGATGTCCTAGCTGACGAACTACCTCTGGAGGCCATTTGGACGGCGGCCCCGATAATAGGTCATGTCTTCGTCGTGGTTGCCAAAGGGTATCACACCTCCGACCTTACTTTCGAAGAACGCCGGAATATGCTGCCCGAGGAATATCATGAATGGGAATACGGGTCCAAGATATTTTTGCTCGGCCTCGTTGGCTACTTTTTAATCGTCTGGGCGTTGAAACTCAACATGCTATGCTTCTACCAGCGGGTAGTAAGGGCATTATGGGTGGAAAAGTTCGTCAAGCCTGCAATGGGACTTGTGATAACGTCGGGTGTCGCAATAATCTTCACGATTGCGCTCACTTGCCGCCCTTTCTATCAACTATGGCAGGTTTGGCCTGACCCAGGACGTATGGATTTACTTGGCTCCGAGGACGATGATTAGAGCCCTCCTGCTGACAGCCCATCTGCCTAGGTCGCTGTGTACCACAGAACATTGTCTTCTTCATTGTGATATTAACTTTTAACCTCATTACCGATATCTGCATCATGCTCATCCCGGTTCCTGTTCGTGTCCCTCATACCTATGGTTGGCCGTTTGGTCAGTGCTGACTCTCATCCAGGTAATACTTGGAATTAAAGTCAACCGGTGGAAGAAAGCCGGCCTTTATTTTGTCTTTAGCCTTGGCCTCTTCTGCATGTTCGCGGCCGTTCTTCGATTCACGCTGATCTTCCATGTAAGTAAAACCCCTCATCAACACGGCGGTGCTACTAGAGAATAAGGTATCTAATCCGCGCTCGTCAGTTCAATGAACGCGGAGTATCGGCGCTTTGGTCCCTGCGAGAAGATTGCGTTGGCATCGTCGTCGGCCAAGCCCCTCTTATTACACCTATGCTGAGACGCAAATTCTGGGTGGATATCGGCTACGTCTCACCAGGGCCTGGCGAACGGTATCCGAGTTGTCATCGGGCCGCGGCCACGTACTGAGTTCAGGGGCCCAGATAAGCACGGGCAGGAGGACAACCCAATTGGGCAAGAAGTCAGCGGATCCGTACAGCCTGGTGCAGCTAGGCATCACAAGACTTGGTACGGAGAGTGAGGAAGAAATCATGAGGAGGGACAGCTCCTCAATGCAGGCTCCAGGTAATTATATATAGAGCTTCCTAGCCATTACTCTCTAGAGCCTAGATTATCCATGACAATTTACACTTTCCACACTCTATGCAACTTTTCCTCGCGACCAGCCTAACTTTGACAGGCTGCCTACTGGCGGGAAATTTTGGTGCGGCCTGTCAGGTCGGACAAACGTCTGGCTAAGCTCGGTCGGTCCCGTCACTCTCCTTTTGGACCCCGTTTATGGTGAACCACCGGCAGTTGATGTCGCGCTTAGTTCTTCGCCGTGGAGAACCCTTTGCTCGGTTCCACCAGTATTCGAAGATGGTGTATCTCTATGCTGCTCGGGGGTGAGAAGGATTAGCATGAACCAAAGCCTTCCACACACTTCAGGAGACGCAGTCCCCAACCAGTTATTCTGAGCGGCAAAGGGAGCTACAGCGAACGCATAGAGTTAATGCAGAAGCTTTATCCATTAATATCAAGGAGAGATTTGGTATCACAAGCGACAACCTCGGCTGATATAATGTGACAGAAAGGCATCCACTGTTAGCAAATGGGCACTGGTATGCCATAAACGGCTGAAAGTTTATCCTATATATGAACCTATTAATGTAAGTATTCGCTTGCGTACCAAAAAGAAAAGAAGAATGGTTATTACGACGACCTTCAACCCAAAAACTGGGATTGATAGCTCCTATTGCCCCTTCAGGCATTGGGCATCAGTCCTCAAGCACCAATCCAGCATGGCGTTGCTGCCGGTATCCATAATGCACAAAGACGCCCTTCAACCACTAGGCAGACTCACTGGAATCTTAGCCAAAAGAGGTTCCCCCCCGGCCACCGACGCTATCTACTTAGGCCCGCGTCCTCCCGACCTAGGTCCGCGTCCTCTCGGTGAAACCAAGCGGCAAACTAAGCATCGTCGTCCCTCGGCACCTCCTCGTCGTCCGCCGCGGCGTCGAGCCGGCCCTCGCCCCTCGCGGCGAGCGCCTGCGCGTACTTGGCATCCGGGCGCAGGCCGGCGTACATGTGCGAGACGACGGGGACGGGGACGCCGGGCGAAGCGCGCGCGGCCTTAAGGCGCTGCAGCTGGACGCCCGCGACCCACCAGACGAACTTGGGCGAGCGGTTGTAGTAGAGCTTGAACAGCGTTGAGGCCTTGTAGAGTGCCCAGGGCGCGAGAGCCGGGTCCACGAGTCCCGGCTGCGTGAGGACCTGGATCGTCTTTGAAGCGGCGGTCCTATTATTCAACGACAAAGTCAGTGACGATGACGCCACTGACGCCGCCGACGACCACCCTGACTCGATTGCGGGCTGGATAGCCAGAAACTGCTCGTGGATCGGCTGCACCTTGGCCTCCCATGGTCCGTCGCGGCCCGTCATGCGCTCCCATTCCTTGTAGAGCGCCTGGATGTCCCTGGTCAGGCCGTCGAGGACCGCCTTAAAGGTCCTGGACTCTCTAGCAAGGGTTCGTAGGTGCTCGAACATGCAGAACAGGTCCTTATCGTCGTGCCGCGCCGCCGAGCCCCGATTGAGCCACTCGTGGAAGCTGCCGAGCTCCTGGTCGATTGTCGGCTTGGCGACCCCGAATTTCAGGTAGTCGTTAATGTGCCTTAATTCCCCCTTGCCGTCCCAGATCTCCGACCGGTAGAGTGGAACCGGCGGCTCGCCGACCCTCTTCCCAAGGAGTCGTCTCTTAAGCCTGCCCCAGTCCTGGCCGGTGAAGACGATGCCCTGTTTGGCTTGATCGACGAGGTTGCTGAGGAGGGTGCTCAGCAGGACGGCTGTATCGTCACGAACGGAGCCCCGCATATAGCAAAGCCGCTCCTTCCAGTTCGTGCACATCCCTAGAAAGGATTGCTGCATATTGAACCGGAAGCTTCTCAGCAGGAATTCAGCTGTAAGGTCTGACCCGGTACGGCCTGCGGCTTGCAAGTTGTCATACGTCTCTTTCTCCTTCTTCAGGAAACCCATCGAAAGTAGATCTGGAGGCTCTGGCACAGCTGCGTTCTGGAAATTGTTGACTATCTCCGGATGCCAACAGACCCAGGCCATGTCGCCGTCATAGTCGCCACCAGAGAGCTTGTCTGCCAGCGGAGTATTCCCCTTGGTGGGGAAAATGACCACGTCCTTGAGGTAGCCCAGTTCGGGTTTGAAAACAGCTTTCACCCGCTGGATATCGCTCACATAATGCGCTGGGGACCTCGCGACGAGTACATCAAAGCCGTGGAGAAAGGTCTCGGAGAATCCGGACTGCTCGTCGCGGAACCGAGACGAGAATCCAAGATGGATTTCGTCCTCTTGGAGGACCCGGTGGAAGTCCACAACCATGAATGCGTAAGTGGAACGGCCAACCTTGATATTTAACCTCTTTTTGAGCTCCTCGCACTTATCCTTTCTCAGAGACCAAGCCATGTCTTGAAGAAATTTTTGCTTCTTAGGGTCAAAGCCACCATCCAGAAGAAAGCCCAACTGTTCGTCCGTGGATTTGGGAAGCCCGGCCACGAAGGGGACCTCGCAGCTTTTGAGACGGGCTGAACGCCTCGAAGTCGATCCATTCTCATGTAGCCACTGTCTGAACTGGATAGGGTTTTCAAGCGCAAGTTGCTGGCTTTTGAGCTCCTTAAGCAGACCATTTTCGAGAATAGAACCAACTTCTCTTTTCATCCGACCTTGGTCAATGGCTCGATCTTCTAAAATAGGGAGGAGCTGCAGGTTGAGATTCGCGGATGTCAGATCTCTGACCTCGCTCCGTACCTCAAAAGTTCTATGGTCAGGATCGAGAAAATCACATTTCCACTTCCGCTGAGACGGATAAGTCTCAATCCAGTCGTCCTCATCCGCATCCGTGCCTGTTCTATGGCGGATCCAGAACCCTTTCGCGCTTCCGATTCGGCCTTGGAAACCGGCCGGAACATCTATCAGGCCCATGCTCTCGCTAATCTTTCTAGCCAGGCTCGACGACATACGAGCGATGCCATCGTTCATGACTTTATCGGTTGGGGATAGGATGTCATCATCCTGGTGTCTAAATTGATCTGGTCGTAACACCACCGTGGGGATTGTACGGCTCAAACCTCGAAAGCTTTTAGCAAGTTAATTCTTACGGCATGGGAACAGGGGTCCTACAAATGGCGATTCTTGAAAATAACTTGAGATAGGGCTGCCTCCCATTCTCCTGCGGGTGAAGCATCCAAGAGAGGAGACCGGACCTCGATAGTCTCAAATGGCTCCCAACGGGCTCACCCTTGCGTGGATACTCTTCGCCTCTAGGCTGATGAAACTCGTTGCCATCTTCAGCAAAAAGATAAACACGCTCCACATATTCCGGCTTCGGTTCGGGCCCGAAACCGTCATCTTTAGTTCGCTTCTTCGGGTCTGCTTTGCGGATGAAAAAAGGTGACCATTTCCGACCTAGGAAGATGTGAGGGTGGTTGACCAGCCACTCTATGAGGTAATCCGCCGATGATTCACTAAGGTTTCTACTAGGTGAAGGGACCAATATTTC
Source organism: Monosporascus ibericus (assembly GCA_004154915.1). NCBI lineage: Eukaryota > Fungi > Ascomycota > Sordariomycetes > Xylariales > Monosporascus > Monosporascus ibericus. Next base: position 54,378 of record QJNU01000217.1, read on the forward strand.
CAAGAAGCGGTCTGAACCAAAACGTCGGTCCAGGCGATGAGGCAGCTCGAATTTCAAGGGGTTCAATGAAATTTTAAAAAAGGGGCCAGTGGTCGCACTGCTGGTTTTTAGGGAGGCGGAGAGGATGACATGTTGTCCGCCACTCGTGAAGCCTCGTAGGCTAGCATTCCAAGTGTCCGTGTTTGTTCTCTCAGGAAAGTTCTTATTGCCTAGCAAGGGGTGGCTCTTGAGCATATCCCATAGCCGGGTCTGATCAGTCCATGATTCTTCGTAGGTTAAACCGAGTTCTTCTACGTCGACACCGCAATGGAGCGCGATCCGGAGAATCTCCCAGCGAACCGGGAGGGGCGTGTCATCAAGAGAAGAGGGCAGCCGTGCTAAAGAGTGTAAGTGGGCTACCAAAGATTGCACTAAGATAGAAACACCTACGCCATACGTGATGCAACCTGTCTTCAAGTGATGTTTTCCCCGATCGAGGTGTTTTCGAAAGTGACTGGGTTGGTGACGTAACGGACACTTGTGGATGCACGGCAGATGGCGGCCGCTGCTCTGCTGCCTCTACAGTTTCGATTGGTATAGTGAAATCCGAAAAGACGTCCGAGCCAGTTGGAGCTCGGGCACGACCAACATTTCGGTGTAACTCATTATTTCCAATGCCGATTGTCCCCTTGTATTTGCTGAAGGAAGTGTGTAGAGCAAACTCGGTACTCGAAGACGGAGCAAAGTCCGAGAACGGGTCAGATGGGGGAGGCCGCCTCAGTTTCTCCTGGCTGCTCGCCTCGACAGTAACCTGCGTTTCTTGAGAAGCTGGAGGAGGCCCCTCCTCCTCTTCAAAGACTTTAGATACAGTCGATACGAATGTCGATTTGCTCGTGTTAGCCGAGGTGTTGAGGTGGTAGAAGCTCGAGTCACCATGACGTGGAGGTTGAAGGGACGGCTTTTTCTTTACGAAAATGCTGCGGTTCTTAGCGTATACGGACTCGAAGTCCGTACCCCCTTCACCCTCTTCTTCCGACTCCTCATCAACATAGCGGGTGGTGGTGGAAGCGGCGCTCCTGACTTTCTTGAAAGAAGACGATGAAGAGCTAGGGTGTCGTTCATCTGAGCGGCGTTTTGCACGCTGGGGCTGTCTATCTAAACTGGGTGATAAAGGAGGTGGCCGGCTCTCAGGCGAGAGAACGGTACGTGTGCTGCCAACACTAGGAAATTTGGGTGGATGCAAGTTTATGAGAATATCATGTAGGCGGCGTATCATTTCACATCGCTCAGGTTCAGAAGCGGCCCGGAGCAAGTGCGTGATGGCGGGGGTGGTATCAGATTCACCGAGGGGCTTCCTAATCCACTTCCGGTGAACATCTTTAGCTGCTTCGTCAAATGACCTAAGGATTTGCCCTGGGTTTCCTTGAAAGTACTGATACCGGAGACGTGTGTACAGATAGAACTCAGAAGAGAACTCCGGGTCAGTCTCAGCCAAGAGCCTCCTCTTCTCTGGTGACGCCTTTGGTGGCAGTCTTAGGTTGAGGTTGTACTTGTTGGAGAGCTCAAGAAACCATAGATCGAAGTTCCCGTCATGTTTTTTCTTTGGGGTCCTGGGCGTGCCTGGAGTCAATGGATGCGGAGCCATGCTGACGTCTCACAGCTATCCTCCTACACCCTAGACTAGTCTAGGCTACCTAGAGCAGCTAAGGTGTGCAGCCCAGGCAGCCTGGGCCCCTAACGTAAGCAATAGCCTAAAGCTTAATCTGATACCGGCTCAGGCTAGAGGCCAACTGTACACGATTCCCACGCTCCCTATACGGTGGGTCTGAGACAAGTCATACACAAGGGTTAGCGGCCCTGTATGACTGACTAACCTTGAGGCGGCGCCTCAAAGGTAGTGGTGGGTGAGGGCCAATTAATTGGTACGTACGGGGTAGAGGGCGAACCGTGAAGTGAGGGGCAGCTGGTGTCGTGACTTCGTGACGCGACGAAACGCGCGACAAAACTAGTGGGGTAACACTGGCAGCCGCTCGCTAAATTTGATTGGAGTAATACTTGGGGCTGTGGGTATCTCCACTTGATCTTCTTATGTGGCTGAGCCGCGCATCTTCCAACCGCCACAAGTACCTTTCTGCATGAACCACGAGGCAACGTTCACCAATGGTCCATTTGTGCCTTTTGACAGTTGACTCGCTTCTCGGACTGCTTCGAGAGCCCAAAAGCATTTTAGAGCGATATTTTCCACCGGTGTTGCATCTTGCCAACCCCATCTTTTGGAAACTCTATTCACCGGCCTGTTCCAGTCAAGCTACTCGCCACTCCCCAGCCATGTTATTCGACAATCTTGGCTTGGCTTCTCATCACTCAAAGTAATAGCGTTCCTCCCTTCTTGCGGAAACCGTTGCATTTTATAAGCATACCAGATAGCTTCCGGAAAAGATCGAGCTTTCGAGGAAGGAGATGGGAACCAAGAAGGAGGACGAGGCCACTAAAGAAGTCCTATACTTCGCGTACGGCTCTAACCTCTCTCCAACCCAGATGCAATACCGTTGCCCAAACTCTCCACCTGTTGCTCTAGCCCACCTGCCTGGTTGGACGTGGCTTATTAACGAACGGGGTTATGCGAATATCGTGCGGATTGACCGGAAGACTCTACAAGCCCAAAAGGGTCCTGTCAATGCCGTCCCTACCGCTGACCACGGTGTCTATGGGGTCTTATATAAACTAGATCTCAAGGATGAGACCATGCTCGACGTTTGCGAGGGCGTATCGTGGGCTTACAAGAAAAGCTATCTCGAAGCCACCAAGTTCACGGACCAAAGCTTAGCCGGCGAGAAAGTGAAGGCCCTGAACTATGTCGATTTCCAGCGTGTAGCCTTCAACCCCGAAATCTGAATATGTGGATCGTATGAATCGAGGCATCGAGGAGGCCGTGAATGCTTGGCATTTACTGAAGCGATATGTTGAGGCGGTGATGAGACCATTCATCCCCGCAGTACGAGGTACCAAGCCAGCATGGTGGAGTCGTTGGATATAGACGTGGTAATATCTATTGCTGCTTGGTTTGATCAATACGTTGCCATGCCTGGTCCCTGAATCTTTGTCTACTGCCAATCACGTACCAGGATCAGGTTTCCTTGCTTAACCGCTCATTTAACATTAGCGATGGCTACCTATCCAGGTCATTCAGAAACGCTTCACTTGGATAGCAGGCTGTCCCGTTACTGGGAAGGCGATACGAACTTGAGGAAACTGGATTGGGCTAGGATGCGAGTCTTCCCGAATGGCGATTCTGGTGGATTTACGCCGCATCCTCAGGCTCTGGACATCTCCATGGCCTGGAACGAGAAGAAAAGAGTGTAGACCCTCATTTGGACTGGATATCGGGCGGTAACTTTTGGTGAGATATGTCCCGCATATCGTTTTCCCCTCCAGTATCCTTACGCCGCCCGGATATATTTCAAGCTAGCGACATAGAAACCAAGTCCGCATGGATAGACCATCTCCCGGGGTACCTTACCTACACTGGTTGTAGAGAGCTCTAGGGACCTTGCAAGGTTTTTGATACCGGCAAAAGCGAATCGGAGATATTTCCTTCTGGTCCGAGGGCAGCTCTTGTTGAATGAAATACTTTTCGACTGCCGACTCAGTCGAGAAACTCGAAACCCTATACCAAGCTGTGATAGGTATTGTATTGCCATGGAGAATGCCATGAAAAGGCGTAGGGAACCGAGGAGTCAATCCCCTCACATTGACCCTAACGCAAGGCCAAGCGAAGCTGTACGTGTCTTGACTAAGCGGCGGCAAGATGCTGTAGCCTGGCAACCCTGTGTTTCCCACAACACCAAATGCAGACATCATCGCTAATAGGTTGATAAAGACGTTAGCAAGGCCGTACTTTCTTCGATTAAAATTGGTATCATTAAAGGCAGACGTAGTGGGTTGGGAGTTGACCATCCTTCTTTCCACAGTGCTTTTCATACCTCCTACCACCTCCATCCTGCTAGGTACCTAGGTACCTTCCACTATGCACAAACTCCGAATCAACTTTTAAGTTCCATTCCCGCCCTTGTCATCGTCTCTTCAACCTAACAAGTCATTTCTGCCTCCATCACCATCTACGGTCTGTAACGACCATCTGCTTGTTTGTCTCATTTCTAAAATTCCATCGCGTAACCAACGCTGCTTGCGCCCACGTCCGTCTGCTTTGATCACGCTGGCGACACTTGTTCCCAGTACTTCATCGTACTCGCACAAACCATCCTGACAACATGGGTAAAAAGAAGTGGAAGGGTCAAGTTACTCAGGCTGGTAACGGACCGATAACCGCTCCTAGCCTCCAGGCCGAGAATGGCTCAACGAAACCTGTGTTTCGACTCACACCTATAATTCGCGACCGTCTCTCGAGGAACTTTGATGCTGAAAGTTATACACAGCCTTCTCAGAAAGCCATAAACAGGATCATCTATGTCCTCTTCCTCCCATATTTGGCAGCAGCCGCCAGCAGGCCATTGTCACAGTTCGACATTTATCGACTCGCCAGAGAGAACCATGCAGAGGCAATGTCGCATATTTGGTCAGAGACCAACGCCAGAGAGACGTCCTTCTGGGTAGGAAGAGGGCCGGATACGATCAGGATTGAATTTCCGGCAGTGACGGCTGTACGAGCCATGCCAGTCGCCACTGTCGCATATCACGTCTGGACGCTGTGGACTCTCGGTGTTTTCAGCGTTCACTCGGTCCGCCAGACATTCATCGGAGCTTTAACAGACACGAAACTACCGAAAGCTTTCCAAATGTCCTTAAGTAGAAAGGCAGTTTTGAACAGGATTTGCTTTGACGCTTTCCGCCCGTTCACGGAGTTGATACCTGGAGGCCTTCAGTCTAAAGGAGACATCGCTAAGATCGTTCAGCAGAATCTCGGAGCTCTCAAGGATTCCATGCGCACCTTATTAGCCAGCTTAGATGTGGAATACAAGGGAAAGGCTACCAGTGCAGCTGAATGGAATGATCACAACGTGATCGGCAAACTGCATGTACTTTGGGAGGACGGAGTTTTCACATCAGGCATGCCTCGCCAGAAACCCTTGGCTCCTCCCCTCAACTATAGGCGGAAAGCAGTTACCAGTTTGATCCCGAAATTAGCGCAGAGAGAGAGGAATGCCACGCTGCTCCATGGCCCAGCCATACGACGCCGGACTTTGGGGATAGAAGAGCAACAAATGGCAAGTAACGGCCCTTCGTTGAAGTGCGAATCATTGTCTCCGCCAACGAAGGCTGCAGAGACTGTTCCACAAGAAGAGCTAGTATTACAAGGACCCTCTGGTTCCAATTCAATGCCGCAGCGAGCCGACTTGGCAAGCAGATCAGGCACCGCCCCTTTTTCTACAAACCCCAAGCATCAAAAGAGGCTGAAGAGACTGAAGAGACAAGGAATGCTTCTTCATAGGGTGTATCTTGAAGCCATCCCGTTTATGAAGCCGCATCTGCACAAGAAGCTGGATCGTGAAGCAGTTGCCAGAATCGTGCGAGGACACCGCAAATCACAGAGGTACCTTGGAAGCGTGGGAGAAAAGAAAGCTATCAAGCTGGTGTATTGCCTATGGACCGAGAGAGCATTTCATGACAAGCGAAGACGGCGAATGGTTACGGGGGTAGACACACGCTCGCCTACCCCTATAGACCATTTAGGCGGAGCGGACAACCACGGGAGTCGTGAGGCTCCGCCCCTGCCTGTGAGGCTCCCGAACAATCATGGGATAACCCCAGGGAGGAATACTACCCCTCCGTCAATCTCTAGCACCGTTAATAGCAGGCCGAATCAAGCATCGATTACGTTTCCTACGCGGCAACCTCAATTCAGCGTCATCAGCAAATGTGGCGGTCAGCATACTGTCAGCTCTTTGGCCTGCGATCCAATTATCCCACAGAATGGAGTGCTCCTTGACAAGCCCAATACAGACCCAACCAAACCTCGAAAACTATTCCTGGAGCAACAAATTTTCCCGTCAAAAGTTGGGAGATCTGTAGATACCATTTACGGAGATAACCCAAGAACGGCTCTAGGACATGTCAAACAGACAACCCTAGAGCTTTCAGCCACCGCAATCCAACAGGTTGCTGAAGAGGCTGCATTTGACTGGCTGAAATGTTGGTGCCCCAGCGTGGATTGGGCAGATTTAATTCATCAGGAAGGCCGACAAAGTGGGATTGGAGCTGAAATATCCATCCCTAGGGAGGCAGTTGTTAGAAACGACAGCCTGTCTATGCCGGAACTTCTTCGCAATTGTCGCAGGGTCTGCAAAGAAGCGAAGGGCCCGATTGAAGTTAACGTGATCGAGGCTGTGGGTAACGCCATTCAATTGTGCCGCGTGTTGAAAGACGAAAAAAGGAGAGTTTCACTGGAGAAGGCGGAAAAAGAGATACTAGATGTTTCTTCGTCCCTTGACATCCGTGCCGCCGGGGTTAAGCGACGGGTATCTGAGGAACTGGAAGCTTTCAACAAGTCGGTGCAGAAAGGCATCCCGACCTACTTTCAGAGCTCGAGTTTCAGGCAGGTGAAGGAACGTGCCATCCGCAACGAAGCTCAAAGGGATTTTGAGAAGTTTCGCGAAGCCTCCTCTATGAAACTCCTTGGTGTGCTCAAGCAGTTGCTGGATTCCAGCCATGAAGCCCACCTGATATCATAGGACAGAATTGATGGGCTGATGCTCAGACAGGGAGTTCAACCAAGTTATGCCGTCTTCAAGCCTTGACGCTTGGCAGATACTCAGTCGTGCCCGCAGATCTAGGTGACCACTCCCACGACGCAGGAAATACTTCGATAGCTTTATAGGAATAAAAACACACGAACTAGGTAAGGAGCGTGACTAAGAAAGACCATGAGTGAGTACAATGGCTATGGATCGCATAATTAGTGAGCCAGGGAGTTCTTTCAATTGATCGTGCTAATATATGCCATCATAGCCGTGTACATAGCAACTACCAGCGGAGAATTGGGCAGTCGATTGATTGAGTTCTCCTTGCTGCGAAAGACAGTCCCGGGCAATGGTGATGACCTGTCTAGTCGTACACACACACTACTTAAATAACATACTACTCGTCAGAAGTCATAGTACTATGTAGTCAGATGCAGAGTTCCGGTGGAAACTGGAGTTGATATGTGCTACAAAGAGCCTATCCAGGTACACGTGTGACCGCCTCAGTAAGTACATAGAAAACGGGGTGCCTGCTAGAGTGTGTGCAGGCACATAACCGCCGCCAAGAAAACCTCCCTATCGAATTCTGCGGGCATTGCCGCGGTAAAACAATGCTTGCATCCTCCCTTAGACAACCTCAGCATAAAACAGCAAATACCCGGCAACCATATGCCTAGTCTCACAATTCCTTCCATATCGTGTAGCCGTCCTCAACCCTGAAGTAAGTGTTCGAGGGCCGCGGCGGCCGCGCTGGCCTCGCCCGCCGCGCCCTGCGCCTTCTTGGCCCAGTGCCGGCTGATCAGGGCGAAGGTGCCCGAAGACACGGCGGCCGTGACGCTGATGATGAAGCCGACCCGCGTGTACCGCTGCTTAGTGAGCTGGTTGATGACTTTGACCGTATCCTTGGACTCGTCGTCCACCTCCTTGCGCACGTTCTTCAGCATCGCCTCGACGGCGGCGCGCATCTGGGCCACGCGCCTGTCCGCGTCGGCCTCGTCGGTATCGTTGCCCGCGATCGCGCCCTTCCCCTTGCCCCTGTCCTTGCCCCTGTCCTTGCCCCTGTCCGGGCTTGGGACCTCAAAGAAAGTGGAGTTGGGAGAGGAGGGGGATGATAAGGATGCCGACCCGCCGCAGCCGCCGCCGCAGCCCAGCGACTCCAGCTGCTCACGCAATATCCTCTCCTCGGCGCGCAGCGCAACGTCGAGATCGTCGGGCACCTGGCGGCGGAACGAGCCGACGATGGCGTTGGAGGTGCGCGGCAGCGTCAGGCTCCTCGTGCGCGCGTCGAGGATGTCAAGCAGGCCCTCGGTCTTGCGCGCCACGACGTCGAGTCACTGCTGTGCGAGGCCAATGTACGCCGCGTCGACGCCCGGTGCCGCCGCGAGCCGTGGGTCTTCGAGGTAAACCCTAAGGTCCCCGAAGGCGCGGCGTACGCCCGTCCGGTCGATCGGCCTGCTGATGAGGAACCGCTCCGGTGCCAGCTGCCAGAGCCCCTGTAGCTCTTGCCACACGTCCGAGAGCTTCTGCCAAAACCCCCGGAAGGCGTTGATGTTCCGCCGAGCCTCCGCCGCGTCGTTGGCGGGCGCGTCACCTCGTGGGAGGAGTGCTTCAAGCTCGGGGTCGGTGGGGCACTCTGAAGACGACATCTTCGGAAAATGGTCAGCGAGTGAGTAGTCTTTCGGTCGAGTATCTTGAGTACCACGATGCGACGAATGTTGGCGAGGCGGGTGCGCGGAGTATAAGAGCAGGGAGAGACGGGAGAGGGGAAGGTGAAGAGAACTGACTTCCTTCCACGCTGAAATACTCTCGAGGTCTTCGCCTCGTGGAACGTAAGAGAGCTCTTCATCCTGCACCTTTGAAGCAGCTTGCTGAGGTGTCGAGGCGATCATTCGACTGTCGAGTGTGAATAACCTATAGGAGCTGTATATGATGAATCCCTAGCTTAACCAAAGTCGGTTTGCGTGTGAAGCTGGCTGGTTCTTTGGTGAACCTATTTACTGACATTCAAGATCAGCTGGATGGAGTTGAAAGTCAAGAAGTGAATATGAAAGGGGGTAGGGCTGGAGATTTAAACACTCCCTCCTGGTCCTTATACACCGGGTTACACCATGTGTGCGAAACTGCATCAACGTAACACCTGGATCCCTCGGCTACGTGTCGGATGGAAATAGGTTAAAGACTGGCAAACAATTGACTGCTGCCACTGCAGAGCTCTCGTCTTACTAGCCGTTTCTTCCCATGATAAGCCGTTTATCCGCAGCTCCCAAAGGAGGTTACGAGTAGCTTGCTCCCTTCATCCCCTTAGTTCCGCGACGCATCTTCCTGAAGCGACCGCTTAATCAGGGTTAGCTGCTGTAACACATGAGGCGGGGATCAAGGCTGCATGGTGATTTCAGTCAAGCCAGTTTCGCTGCATCAGAGAAGTTGTGCCACCGGAGTGCTCCATGTCCCCACCGAAGATTCTAGGCCAGATTTGTAGCCTGCTAATCATCGGACTGAGCCCCGAATCCGGCCTCCGTACAGTCTTATAGTGATTCGGCCCTCTGATAGTCCCACGACTTCCTCCTAGTCCGCTGCTTTGATGATCAAGTCCCTGTTACGCATCAGGTAGCGCACGTTCAGGCTGGGCTAGATGCCCTCTACGTTGCCATTCCAAGGGCTCAGAGTTTGACGTGAGGTGCTTTGTCCAGTATTACGCGCCTTTCGGTTGCATGTAGTTATGAAGCAGGCCTTTCAATTAGGTTCGCATGCCCCTATAGCCTACAGCAAAGTGTATAATAATTGCCTTCACTGTAAATTCTGGCAGGTAAGTCGTTAATAACGTCCTGCTTGACGATGATGAGACCCGGTCGAAGATTCAAGGCTCGGTCTAATAATCTGTTATTCGGGAATCTGGTATGATAGATGAATAACTGGCCTAAGCCTAATCATCTATTAGACTTATCGTAAGATAGAGTGCCGGCCGCTATAACATTAACGGGCCGATTGCCGTGCTCCGATATTCCACGACCAAACTCTCGGCTTCTCAAGGAGAACAGCCCGTTGCCATATAAGCAACGGCCGGTAGTCATGTTAGACAGGGCTAGGCTGCCCATCTACGACGTAAACTAATACCAGCAATTAAGTTCTAGCCCGTTGGCATACAAATGCGGTAAGTTGACGGCAGTGTCTGTCCATTTATGCTGTTAAGGGTCTACGTCAGACATCCGAATATCGTATAGAGCGTATCCGAAAACACCAGAAGAGAACGCCTCGATAATGCAATGTGTTGAATATAGGCCGACGCATCTCTTCAGGCCTAATGTAAGTAAAATACATCTCCCCTCAAGGTAACCTGGTAATAATGGCCTTGATGGAAGCCATAAAACCTGCCATCATGTGGCGCTTCGCCGGCTACCTTATGGCCGCGGATTGAGGCCGTCGAGACTCCAAAAAACAGCCGTTAACCCCCGACAGTTCCGCCGATTATGACGAGTAGGCTATAGTAGCTGCTCCATGGCAGTCGGAGCAGCCAAATATCGCCGGCTGTTTTGGTTCTCGTGTTCTCTTTCAGGGTCAGCGGACTATGTGCAATCATTGCGCTCCGAGAGCAATGTCCAGTACTTCATACGCCTTGTCCCGAATAAACGGTCTGAATAGTTAATTTAGCGGGGCGAGTAGAGAATTCTGGGGCTGGCTAGGTAACATCAAGTACGGGTTGCCCCAGTTCTCGGATATCTCGTTTAGCTGTACAAAAACGAGCTCTTACTGACATCGCTAACAACGTAGCCCCCAATTTGTTTAGATATTAGGTACTAACGAATATCCGGCTAAAGTTACCTTAAAAAGCCGAGAAGCAGTGCAAAATGAACCGCCCCTGAAGGAACTAGCGCTTGTCTTACAGAATCTTAGGTAGGGTTGCTATTGCTAGAAGGTTATGTTCCTAGGCCTTTTGTTGAGCCCGAAATCAAGACCTTAAAAGACATTGCTTGTCATGCTCTTTTACATAAATATCTAGGTTTTATATGGGAGTCGTAGTGGTAAAATTTGGCGATATATTGTCTATATCTCTGGCCGCAAGCGATACATCATGGCCGGCCTAACGGTATATAGGAACCCAGGGAATGGAACTGAACTGGGTCTTCCTGCTCATTCTGACATTTGTTTAAATAGCTGGTGTAGTTTTCAGCAACACCCGAACCTATAGATACAGTTGAAGGTAGTTACGAGCTATTACATAGCTCTCTGAATCTGGTAAGATGGGATCTGGTGCCTGGATCACCCGTGGCCTATGGCAGCAGTTCAAGCGCTCCGGCTCCGGCTTGCGGACGCTACGGCCCAGTCTCGTATGGCGAGTCAAGACGATGAATCGAAGGTAGACTTGCTCCTTGAAAAAGCCTAACGTTAGTCGGGATTGGAGTATCGCTATCGCCCCACATTTATGGTGTTGATATGCCGTGGACAATTGGTGAAGGTTGAAGGGCAATCCTTCCTGTCAGTTCTGGGGCACAAGTAAAGCCTGCATTCTGAAACCCTGCATCATACCCAAGTCAGCTTTCCATCTTTAGGACTGGATTACTCGCGACGGCGGGGACCTCACATCGAAAGCGGCTCTGATTCTCCTCACAGCATCTCCGCCGGTCTTGATAGGCACCGATTCAAAGCCTTGGAGAGCCCCTGCCCACGTCAGGTACTCCGACCTCATGTGGCTGCTCGTCATCATGCTCAAGGCCCTGAAACCGCACTGGTCGACCGCAGCATGGAAGCCGCGGAGGGCATCCTCCACGCGGAGGACGGTTTCGGAGTGGCGGGCGACGTACCCGATTTCCACATCGTCGATGGGTCTGGTAAATACGAACCGCAAGCCTGTGATATACTCCCGGCCAAAGAACGTGACCAACGAGACACCGACGGCCTTGACTCGGGCCCGTGGCAGCTCGACCTCGGCCACGTGGACAGTCCTCCGCTGCAGTCCAAAAGCCTCGAAATCGATATAACACTCCGTCGCAACGCCCCTCCAGCACGGCCCCAGGAGAAGCCCTCCATCATCGTCATCGCCCAACACCGCATCCCACATCCTCCCGCCCCGCAACCGACCCAGCCTCGCGACGGCTCCCAGCGCCCGCGACAGGGGGCCCAGGGTCTGGTCCCAGATGCGGTAGCGGTTCCGCTCGCCGAGCCAGACGCGGTGGGCGCGCAGCCGCGCCCGCGTCTCGCCGTACAGCGCCACCCAGTCCAGAAGGCCCCTGCGCTCCGCGGGCGCCAACAGGAACCCGTCGAAAACGCGGTCGAGCTCGCGGCCGGGGTAGAACCGGCTGCGGAAGAACTGCTGCGTCAGAGAGACGGCGGCTATCGCGCGCGAGGCCAGGCGCAGGTTCGCGACGTCGGGGGAGGCGGCGTACGCGAGGAGCATCTCGCGGATCTCGGTCGGCAGGGCGGCGAACGGGTCGGTGTCCGCGGACGGGCCGTTGATCGATACGGGCGGCTCCGTATGTGAAGAAATGGCGCGGGCCGCAGTTTCCTCGCCAGTCCCGATGCGCATCATCGCCCTGATGGTGCCGGCCAGCTCCGGCACGTCGAACGGGTCCGAGTACGTGCTCGGGATGATGAAGGGCGCGGGGGCGCGGAGGCGCACGAAGCTCTGCCGCTGTCCGGGGCGCGCGTTCTTCTTCGTCGCAGGGCCGCCGGCGAGGAAGAGGCAGCCGTAGTTGTGGCCCCAGTTCGGCAGGTCGCGGGCGCACGGAACGGACAGCAGGACGCGCCACAGCGTCGCCACGTCGACGGCGTCCGGCGCGCAGACCCGCTCCAGCAGGCGCCAGCACGCGTCGTGGAACAAGAAGCCCCACGCCTGGGTGTAACAGGTCTGCTCCCCCTCAGCGGCGGCGTCCGGAACGCTAAATGAGGGTCCGTCCGGCGGGCGGGGCCCGCGGACCAGTACGAGCGATCGCGGGTCTAGGTCGCGGTCGCCGTACTGCTGGTAGGGTTCCGGCGGCGCGAGATTCCCCGGCATGCCGGAATCGCGGTTTAGGCCCACACCCGAGAGCCTCGGCGCGCCGCCGCGCGAATGCGTGCTGTAGACGGCGCGGAAGCGCGAGGTCCAGGCGGCCTCGCCTATCCCGACGTGCGGGCTGAGGTACCCGCAGAACCCGCAGCGGGAGTCGCTTGCCGGTGCCGCCATGCCGCGGGCTCGGAGCAGCTTACGTATCTGCTATCAATCTTTGGAGCCTTCAACGTCGTCTATGATTGAGTTTTTTGGTTCCGTTGAAACAGGGATAAGGCTGGGGATACTTTTACGTAGAGGTAGGATGCAGATTGAAATCATGGTGGCGACATCAATTGAGTAAGCCAGTAATGCGCAAGAGTGCAGCAAAATTATGGAACCCCTTCAACCACTCCATGTCCTACAATCAATGTATTTCTATAATCCGGAGCATGATTATATAGAACAGTTGTACGAGATGGTAATGCAAGGCATCGTATTTATAATCTATGATATGTTGAGAGCTATGGGTCAACGTCATAAAAATTCTGCGTGAGGGCATGGCCAAAGACCTGCTGCAACTCTGTAGTCAACAAAGGATATATATGCTCTTCACAACCGCCCAGTAGGCAAGAGACGGAGGTACGATAACCAGCACCTTCGACGCATAATGCTGAAAGGTATATTGTACTGTGTAATTCAGCGGTAGATAAGCAGCGCGAACAAAATATATCCACCATCTCGTTAAGTATGCAGAGCGATAATCCACGCGGTGTTACCCATCGCCATTGCTGCTTTTGTTTAAAGGTCCAAAGCTGGCTGATATAGCAGACTGATTCCATCACGGAACTCACCAACCGAACGCGCACGGATATGGCGCTTAGAAATGCTCCTTCCAGAACCGGAAGTGCACCTCCCTTGATGTGGCCGTCTTGGCCGCCTTCTTGATGTCGCGAGCTGTGAGGTGTTAGCAAAATATGCGTCGCAAATTTTGGGGGGCTGGAGTTTGGTGCTCGGGAAAACTCACCAGCCGCGGAGGGGCCGCAGAAGTACACGCCGACAGTCGTCCTGACGCTGCCCTCGAGGCCGTTCAGATAGGTGCGGTCGAGGATGCCGTCGCGCATAGCCTCGAACATCCGCGTGAAGTTGGGGCGGCCGAAGTTGGTGCGCGCCTTGAGCTCCGTCAGGGGGTCGTGGTCGGCGCCGACGCTGTTGAGGACGATGTTCTGCTGCGTGTCCGCGTCGAGCTTCTGCGTGAGGTACGTGTGGATCTTGAGGAATTCGACGCCGTTGCTCCCCGGGATGCGCGCGGCCTCGGCGCTCTGCGACTCGAGCGACGAGAGCAGCGTCTGGAACCACTCAAATGACCCCGTGTCCTTGCACACCCAGATGAACTCGACACGGCGGAGGCGCCGAGGCGGGTTCGGGCTGTTGCGCAGGTGCCAGATGTTCTTCAGAATGGCGGCCCACGGCGTGACACCGATACCCGTGCCTATAAGAACAGCGATTTCGTTTTCGAACACGTCCTCGGCGGGAGCACCGTAGGGTCCGTCGATTCTCAAGGCTGGCATCTGCTGTCCGTTCTGCAAAGCGACTTCGTACATACCGGTGGGGTCGACGCCCTCGTATAACTTTGCCTGGGCGGCACCGGCACCGACCGCGTCACCCAAAGCTCGGGTAAAGTCGCCAACTTGTCGGACGTGGACCGAAACATAGGGATCATAGGGACATGACGTGATGGTAAACGGATGCCATTGGTTCCTGGAGATCGATGGTATTTGTAGGAAGAGCCACTGACCCGCCTTGTACTTGAAAGACGGCTTCTCGAACTGGATCTCCACGACATCTGGCGAGGCGATTAGTCATCTTCGTAGAAATTTGCGATGCAGTTTCCTTACCGTATGGATGGCGAACTACACGAGTTATCTTGGTCTCACGAACGGCACGGATCTCGCGGTACAATCGTTCGGCTAGGTAGAATGCGCCGGCAAATAGCTCCCATCGCCAGCCCTGATAGCCAATGCAGTGGCCCCAGAAATCGGCACCTGCGAATGGAGAAAATGGTTCCGCAGTATCACGCACGAAACAACCCACCGCATGCGTGTACAAGCCCAGGAAGAACGGAATGAAGAGATGGTGGGTATACCAGAAGGTCTCGAATGACTGTTGGCGAATCCGATGATGGGCGGTAGTATACATCAACAACATGCACAGAAGCATAATATGGCCGGTAATACCTCCGGGTTGAGCGTAGTGAATTTGGATCGCTGTTTGCGGTCGGATTTGGGTCTTCTCTACGTTGTAGAAGCTGCATGGCATTAGTGACTCTTGACCGCCAGAAAATATAGGGATTGGTGCCTACTTGACGTAATGAGCGGTGACATGGATTATGGTGAATAACAAGATAGCGTATGCGACCTGCCGATGAAACCATATGTTCTCATCCAAAGGCACAAACCTGATCTTTGGCCGAATCGTCCTTATGATCGTCCGGCAAACCGGCAGGAGAATTAATGTCCCATCCACGGCAAGGACCAGACCAGCACCTCGGGAGAGCCAGACCGACCAATTTAACGTGTTCAAGCCAGCTAGCCGCTCATCAGCAGCTTGCTTCCACCTAAGCTGTCGGTCAGCGCTGTAGACTGCAGAGAACCAAGAGAAAGGCCGCTTACCAGCCATAGCCAAACCAGAACCAATGGAATGCCCAGAACAGGATGTGAAAAGTGATTTTGCTCGCAGTTAGCTGCTTCTTCATTAATGTTAAGACAGCCATGATGATCGTCGGTCCTCTGATCCGGAACGAAAGGAGCAGAGCCAAGCCCGGCGAATTAAGATGTCGACCTGCGACAGCACCGACGTCGGGGAGTCCGCGGTTACCGGTTGCCGCCGGTTAACAATGACGTCAAAAGCGAGGGACTGAGCGAGTGTACGACGTCGACCGGAAGTTCCAAAGCAACCGTCCTCTTTCCCAATGCTCCTCCGTATTCCTCCCGGAGTATTAACGACCCTATAAGCTCAAAAAAGATATAATCGAAAGTAGTCGAAGCGAATGCAATAAAGAGCGATCTGAACCAGCAGTGTACGAAAGGAACGTGAAAGATAAAGAGAGAAGTGGCCCGGAGTCGAGCAAATCCTTTCTCTACAGCGTGATTGCCAAGCAATGAAGCAAGAGGATGGCAGGACTGCGAATCAGGGTGGGTGATGAGTTGATCATAAAGGCTTATTCAAGATCACAGATACGGCAAGGCTCAACGCCAAGTCGTGGGGCCTGTCAATGTTCGCGAACTAGGGCCTCGAGTCGAGCAAGGTTTAGGGCAGATCCAGATTTGTTTCTCGTCGATCTCCGCCCTATTACAGCATATGAAGGGGTTTCCCGAAGCGTCGGATGTTAGCTTTCCATGCAACCCTGTTTTCGTTTGCGATGAGTTCAGGGGTATATGGTTGAGGATAGTAAACGGTCCTTCAGGTTTATTGGAGTCGTGCGATCGAGTTTAAGAGTCGAAGCCTGGCAAGATGAGTTCTGCATGAATTGTAACTAGCCGAAAACAGGCTTAAAAGCCAAGACAATGATGATATAGCAAGGATACTGGGTCGAGTAGGATCCGGTGATCAGACGGAAGAAGAGCCTCGTATCTTTTGAGCGTTGTATGATTGTATCAGGATGCCTCCCGGCGAGGGTTGTGTGAATGAGTTCCTAGGGCAGTTTGGCGCTTGAAGCACTATGGGATGGTGTGGGGAAGTTGAGACGAGCGGCGTTTGAGGGGAGCTTGGGGCCTGGTTTCAGCTGAGCCGACCCCTGAGAGATTCCCGAAGTGCCTAAGTTAGGGTGAAAGAAAAACTCCGATTGATTTATGGGGTAAAGAGAAAAGGGCCAAACGGAAATATTAATCGAGAAGATCAAGAATCTGCGGAGCCTTAACTCTGGGACACGACCTGGGAGAAATGGGTAAAATATTCCAATGTGGAGTAGATTGAAGACGGATGTGATATCTCCCGGCGCCAATGGTCTACCAATCGACGTGCCTAAAATTGGATCATCTTGAGGCTTGAGCTAAAATACTAAGTCGATGGGCGGCTGTTGAACAGCATGGATTCGTCAATCATCACTGTGGGCGCTTCGATATGGCCAATGGAGTTTCACAACATCTGCAAATGCTCCCATCCCTGCAGGATTTGCCAAGAAGCGGGCGTCCTAGCCCTCTGCAGAGATCTTGATTCCAGCAGGTTAGCGTCCAGAACCCTCCTCCGACAACCCTGTCCCGCCACGAGGGGCTAGAGGAAAGCAACCCTTGGCCATGCCATGCAGAACGAAATGCGGCCTGAAGCGGTAAGAATACAACAACCCCTGGATTCATGGATGGAACGTCATCCCTGTCCCCACTAGGGACTTGCCGGATCCCGAAATGGCCATGCCAGGGACATGGCATTTGGTAGGCTTGAGGTAGACCGCAATGAGGCTGCGAACATTCTCGGATCTTTCCAATGCGACCACCCACAAGACTTGCAGGTGAGATATGCCAGGGGAACAAAAAATCGTACGATGGAAAATCAGGCCACTTTCCCTCTCAGTATAGAGATAGAAATAGATATATAATGTGGTGGTCAAGTCATGCAGAGTCGTTCAACAATCGTTCGATTTTTCTTCTTCAAGGCTATTATCCAGGCTCTCGAACTCCGAGGCTCACAGAGACAAGATATTTGACCACTGTCCTCACCAGGTTGAATCCTCCAGCTTGACGAATGGTGTCTCCCAAGAGCCCTGCGGTCCAATGGAAACCTGCCAATTCACACAAGCCAATCCATATCATGGTGGCCCGTCTACTCAGGTTCAACCTTGAGAAAAGGCCCTCGTCAGAAGACCAGCCAAGATTATTGACCAAGAACAGCCCGTTCTGTCTCGGTTTGGCTTCGGAGGCAGAAACTACTCTACCTGTCCTTTGGCGACGACCGGCTTCAAAGCTAGGGGCCTTTTCGGTTCCATCAGACAGATGTCAAACGCCGCCGTCGAGGCGAGCTTCCCGATCCTCTTCTGACTGTTCGTCATCAAAATTTGCAAATAATTTGACGGCATAAGCGAAGGGCCCCTAACTCTCGAGCATCTTCTCCTTAAAACGTGACATAAGTGACAAGGGTCGAGTCTCTAACTCGTCTAGTTTCGGCGCGTAACGATAATGCGACACTAGGTAGAGTCGAGAACAGGGATCCGTAGCAGCTAGCATAACTCGTTTACACCGGCTTGGCATTGAGTCAAATGACCCAACTCTTTCTATTCTGGGCATTCTGGTTCCGCATTCATCGTAAATCCATAGCCGACTTCTGCATCATCCGTGTAACCTGAACAGACATCGTCAAGGTGCTGTTGGTTTAACGTTGAACAAAACTATGCTTGTCTCTTCACTCAATTCAAATTCACATAGGAGTAAACCGGTCATTCAGCGCTGCCCCCGTCCGCCTTATGAAGAAGTAGCCTGCAATGCTCATGAGCTGCCCAGCTGTCTTTCTGACGACCACGGCCCTTGGAGTAATGCGTTTCATCTCGCGCGAGAGATCCAACTCAATACAGATTCTGGCGGAAGACCGTCTGGCAACATAAATTGTTCTCAGCAATCCGTTAACGTGCCCGGCCCCCCGGGGTTAGGCATGTTCTTTAATATGAAGCCGCCGGTACGAATTCACACCGCGACATCAGGAATAAAACCCCCCAACCCCTCCCCCCTTTTCGCTCCGAGAAAAAGAAATATAACTCAAGCCGGAATAAGCGAATTTCGCAGCGGAGAGAGAAGGGATACCTCTGGCTCCTTGTCATGACGTCTAAGTCCAGCTGCTTTCTTCTGAGCGCAGCGCTGATTCGCTGATTGGCTGATCGACGGCTGCTAAGACGGTGTAGTTCGATGCATATGCATCTAAAATTGATATGAATGTCGTTGCGCCGCACAAGAGGTTTTCCTGAGGTGCCCGAAAGGGTTATCTTTTTCAGATCCCTTAGGCACCGTGTTGCTATCACAACTCTTTTTGGCCGCCAAGTCTAGTACCTTGTATATTCTTGCCTTGAAGCACCCAGCCCCTTGTCGTTGGGCTGTAGGTATTGGTTGAACACTGATGCCCGGCTAGTCCCCAGAAGCTAGCCGGAATCTTGCGCTCGCCCTTCCCAGGCCTATCGGGCGTGCTGAGCAGCGTAGTTCCGAGCTTCCATGGTTAACCATCTAACTTATCGTGACTGTATATGCACAGTATTCTTACGTCGATAACCAGAAAATCTCCGACAGCCCATTGACAGTCCAATGTCGGCTCATGTTGGTAGCGATCCGTAACTTCTAGCCACTCCTTAGTAGTAATTTTGTCCTTTTCCACACCTCTACACAGCCTCAAAGTCAATATACCTGTATGAAACTATCTTGAAAGTGAAAAGTGGTTCCCAGGTATTGTTTACGGCCGCGCTAATGTAACGAGTTGACATAGGTTAGAGAGGTTTGGTCAGTCAGTGGATATCACAGCTTTGGGTGAAGACGCCAGAAATGCCTACATTAAAAATTGCTAGTTTCTCTGAGTTGGATGCATCCGGACTCCTGGTCAAAACGAGGTAAGCTGGTATCACATAGAGCCAGACCCGGGAACGCCTTGAATTCCTACTCACCAGGCACTCTATGTACCCCTTCCAGGCCCCCATTTCCTTGCCATGTAAAATCGAAACCCGGCACTACCAGGCCGGAATACTTTCGTCACTCTTGTCAATGTTGGCGCGCCAGCGTCCGCGCTCGGCAAGCTCAAGAACTCAATACTCAACTCTTTTCTCTTAGCCTCCTCAGAGCCCGGGGGCGCCGAACCATCAGTAGGTCCAAAGGCAGACGCATTGTAAAATCCGTTTTCCGCCAACAATACTACCGACCTGATTGGCAGTGCGCGGGATTTGGTAAACCAATCCCTCTGACGCACATCCTTCGACAAAGCCGGGTACCTCCTTTTTCGGCCGATCATACAAGGCCAATGGGCTGACCACGGAGGTCTGGCAGCACCTCTCGAGCGGCACCTCGCAGATGAGGACCAGGTACCCCGGGTGAACCGGGGACACGGCATACTCGTTATGCCAGCGGCTGAAGTGGGACGGCGGGCCTCTGATGTTTCCAAGGACAGTGATGACTTCGCTCCCCTCCCATGGTGTATTCCGGATTGCGCTTACTCGTTGGTAGTCAAGACGTATTTCGCGCGGGGTCGGCGCAGCACGTCCATGCCGACGTCTGCATGTGGTGTCCAAGCATGCTCGCCTTGCCCGCAATAGCAACAAGGAAATCGAAAACTCCTCAGGGGTTTTGAACGGAAGACCCTTCAACTGAATGAGGCCACCTTTGCAGTCGAGAAACTTACGCAACTCGCTTTTCTTGTTGGTTTCGGTTGGCAGGGCCGCGATCTCGGCGATGCTCCGCAGCATTCGGCCTTGGACTTCGCAGGCTCTCGCGGCTGCATTGCCAGAGGCAAGTTGATAACGGGCTTAGTATCCCCCTCAACAATCTGAAGCGTTTTCTGGCAGTCCCTCCGGGCTGGTGCCTAGTATGCGACGGTTGCGTGAGGCATGCTGGCTTTGATGCGGGAAGTTGAGACGCTGACAAAGAGAGTTGCAGACTTGTTAGCAAGACCACCGCTGGAGTCTGTATCGCGAATTTAGTAGGGAATTTGAAGATCCGACTTTAAATAGATGTGGTAGGAAAGTTGGTGCGATCTCAAGCGGTGACTTGAACTTTGTCATATTTCGATCAGGCCGCAGACGTCGAATCAAACGAAGTTAGTGCATCCATGACACTGTACACCAAAGAGCTGCATCTTTACAGGCCCTATGATCTACAGGGAGAGGCTTGCGGCGAAGCATTGGAGGGGAGTTTGTGCAGTGAGATATACAGCGAAAAGCTGGAAATGGCTTGGGTCAAAGCTCGCCTTATTCTCTTACACTCTTGAAATGATCACGTTGCAGATGTCAGTGAGACTGACCTCGATGCTTTCCGTACCCCTAGTGAGAGGTCAAGTGTCAATGTCATAAATCTAAGAGTACATAGCGCTAGCGTACCCAGACTGATATATTGCCTAACTGTGTAACCGAATTTCTCAAGCTCCGAAATAATGTGCCCCTATCTGTTTCACTCGCGTACTAACAGAAACACAGGCGTCGTCAAGTAAAATATTCGACACAAGGGAGTTCAAGGCACTGGATTTCGCCCAGCCTAGGAGTTTGTGAGCCTTTCTGCCCTCAGGCGAGCTTCTACGGGGCACATCATGCTGCATAGCTAGCGAGGAAGCTGCTAGGATCGTTGCAACGCTGCGGCACTATTTCTGCTCTACCGACCTCGGTGAACAACTACCCCCTCTAAGGGATGGGCTCTCTGGAGCTGGACGTTGACCTTCGAACAGGACAGTCACCGCTAAATGCCACCACTCTCGTCAGGCTGATCAAGTCCATCTAGCGGTTCTCTTACGGGTACATGGTGCCTTACGTACGCGACGCGCCCAACTCACCTGGCCTAATCAACTATGCGCTCAATGCTAGGGCAGGTGGTATAGTCATACCGCACATTCAACATGCTGCTCAGGCTGAGGAACTTGTGCGTCTGGCAAAGTTTCCACCTCTCCGTGAGCGAAGCTAACCGCCATGGAGTTGCTCGGCCGTTAGACACACTAAAGACGGTTAGACGGTGTATGATGTCTGGAACGAACATCCCGCGGTCTTCTGTCAGATCGAAGACGCCGAGGTGTGAAGTGAATGCGGGCGACAAGAGCATCGGATATTAGTTTCCACTCATCTAGCGAAGGGCCACCGCCGTCTCACTCCATGAATGCTTCCTGTGCTTTCCACTACATAAGGTGATGTACTGAAGTCCCTGTCTATGCATGCAGTGATGATTGAGAACCTGGAGAGGCCGACATCTATGCCCCTATGGCCTGGCTTACAACCTTTCAAGCCCGCGGTTGCCCCTTTCGGCACCCTACCCCTTTCCAGACCCTTGAGCCTAGGCAACCCTACCGTCTAATTTATCGATACCATGGCTGTGGCGACCGACATCCAAGAACGTCTAGCAACCCTCGAACTATCAATCAAACAGATCTGTATAGTAGCTTGTAAACCCGGCCTAACCCTGTGCATAGCTCGAAATCGCAACTTCGTCCATCGCGGAACTTAGTCGGCATGGGAACTCGCCCGCCAACCACTTCAAAAAGCTATATACCCGGGACTCGGGCGATTTCCAAGGCCCTCACGGCTTCGGCAGTGGGTATCCTTGTTGACGAGGGGAAGTTGCAGTGGACGACTTCCATTCAAGACATCCTCTCTGGGTTTCGTAGCCTCAGCGTCACCATCACGGAAAACCTGACAGTCGTCGACCTGCTCTCCCCACGATTGGTCTCGCCCGATCCAACTTCTAGTAGCAAGGGGCCGAGGGCGCTCTGCTTCTCAAAAGTCCCGGTCGCTCTCGGCCTACAATAACCCGGAATCCACTGGTGGCTTCCGCGCTGACTGGGCCTATAGCAACTGGGGCTATGCGACTGCGGGCGAGGTGGTTAAGGCGCTCAGCGGCGCCAGCTCTGCTCAGTACATGGAGGAACTATTACGACCATTAGACATGGACGATATATGCTTTGGCAGGCTACCTGTGGATGACCGGAATCTAGCGGAGACATATGCGGCACATGGACGATGCGTCTCCATATTTGATTTGATGCCTTCCCCCGCGGTCACTGGTGGCACTATCACGGGACCGGCTATGGAGGATCTGATGAAATATGCCACGGCGCTCTTTCAGACGCACCAGTACGAAACATCGGGACCCAAGAATGATTCCACTTAGCCAGTTGTAATTAGACTTGCTTCCATGCAGCTCTCCGACCATATCTTCACGGCGCGATCGCCCGTAGAGGAGTCATACGCCTTCGGTTTCTGCCGCAGCCAGCTTCCCGGAGCCGTTCTCGGTATGGGTTGGAACTCGATATATATCAAGAAGATGCCGGCACTCGTTCCCAAAGGCCACGCCGGCCCTGCCATGGCTCCCAGAGGAAGCCGACAGGGGATTCACATCGCGATGGCGTTTCCCCCCGAATTGGGCAGCAGGGTCGTCTGCACCAATTCCATTACCATAGGCGACGTCTCGGAGTGAGTGAGTCTCGCGGTTCTCGAGGCCCTAACCGAGACGTCCCAGGCTTCAATTTGGTTGTACTCGCTACTAAGGTGGCTATTTCGAGGTTGTTGCGGACCATGGAACAGTAGCGAAGCCCCGCGACGTCACACAAACCATAAGCCAATACCATAGCCAGTATCCATATCCAACTATGCAAGGCTGGTTTATGGATGTACGATCCAAGGGCGAGGACGTGCTTAAAGGAGTTTTCATTGGGCTTGACACCCGAGCCTGGACCTTCAGTCACTATAAGGGAGATACATTCCTCTGGTTGGCGAGTTATAAGAAGCAAGCGAAGAGGGGGAGGAATACGACGTGCGATTTGGTAACGAATCACTTGAGGCTGGTTTTCCAAGAAAATTCCCAAGGCCAATAAACAGCCTGCTATGGCCTCATGAGGCGAGGTTGCCTAGGCACAGGCAGCACTTTACCAGATCCAAGCAATTTTTTGAGCCAATTCGAGACTTCTCGGTTGTAGAGTAAAACCTCTCCATAACGACATCAAAGATCACCTTCATATCCTTACCAAGAGGTGTCATTATGAAGATATGGACGCGTCTTATAAAGTCCTATTTAAAGTAAGTTCATAAAAGCTGTAACACATATGTATAAAATCGCGATGTGACGAAATAAACATTTTAAAAAATTAAACCGATCTATTAAGTCTGATAAAGTATATCCTTTCTTTTTATAATGTGTTAGTACTATTATAAACGACATGGCGCAAGGAATCCGCTCGTCTCACATCAACCCCTTCCATTGCTTGTTGCAGTAAGGATGGCATATGCAAGGTAAATGTAGATCGGACCTGTGGCTTCTCATGCAATATTGCTCTGAAAAGTCGCCACTGTTGCTGCGATCGCGTTTCGAGCTACTACGCCGTGTGATTCCTTTGCCAAGGCTCATGTAGCCTTAACTTTGCTGCATCCATGCATTACCCTCTACGTTGCGTATTCTTCGACTGCACCCTGATCTATCAAGCTCCCTTAGTGCCTGCGTGCTTACTCATGATGTGATGCCCATGCTTGAAATGGGCATTTGAAGTAGGTGTTCATAAACACGGAGCGAAAAAGTAAAATCCTGAACTGAGAACAGCTATACTCCATGCCACTTAGTATATATCAACCGTATTCACGGTAGTCAGATATTGAGTAGCATTATGCGTTATACTCACCGTTACCATCTACCGTTAAATATTCGCAAGAATGGACCAGCATGGGTACCTGAAGACAGGACTTACTACCGCAAATCCTTATCGAAATAGTGGCGAGAACTTCCTCCAAAGGGATTCTTGACTTGCACCAATATTTGAGCCATCGGAGCCTAGTACTCTCTTTGGGAGCACAACGTTCATACAGATATAGGCAAATGACTACGAAACTATCCATACAATCGTGGACAAGACGCCAACCTTATATGTTTCGTCTTCCCCGGAAACACCGGGTGGCGGTGACGGCAGCGAGGGCGAGGATGATGGGACATGTCCCATAGATCTCCCAATGCTAGGCTTCGCCGGTGATTTCCGCGCCCTGGAATCGAGCCTAGCCGCGCCGCGCTCAGTGTCCCCTGCATGGATACGTCTCCTCGCGCATCATGCGTATAGCCGCGGCCGGTGGTCCCACCAGGAGTGGAGAGGCTGGCAGCGGGGTACGCATCTGCATTGCAGCCACGCTACTCGACGGCGTAGTCCTGGCCCTGACACCGAACCATCACAGCTGCAACCACCGCTCAGCCGTCGTGTTTAGGCATTCCCACGTGGTCACCGACGACCTTTGTTCCCGGGGGCGTGGGCGACGACTCACTATCCGAACGTCACAGGACGTCGGTCGACGGGCATCCTGAGTGTCGACATGGATAGTGCCAGTGTCAGGATCCGCACCGGGTCGACAGGCCAGGCTCGCAGTGATTTGAAGGGCGAGGACATGCGGCGGAGAGTTTGGGCGGGCGTCGTGCCAGCACATCTCGTCTGGGGAGAGGCAGTGGCGGCCCCAACCAACATGAAGGATGGAGTGCCGCGTTATATAGACGGGTGGAGGACCAAGGCGATGGAGGATGCTAAGAAGTACGCGTATCATGTAAGGAGAGTTTAACAGGATGGCTATGTCCGAAGGGAGGCATAAGTAAGGATAGCCTCGCCAGTCTTCATGCAAGCTCCGAGCTCTTGAGGAAAAAGGGCTTCGTTAGTATCTTGCTTTTAGAGAAACGGTCCGAGGCGCTAGACTAAACTTAATATATGTGACAAGATGTCTGCGACGTCTGCGGTGTCGGCTACAACGGAGCCTAGTTAGAGAAGCCTTTACAGAGAGATGGTGAGTACCATGCGAGAATAAGATGTCGCTTGTAAGCATGAGAAGCCCGGGTGCTCATTCACGTCCCTGAGCCACCCCTGAAATCATTCCTAGTGTCTTTTCTGGTGGTGCACGTTTATAAAACCCAAGGTATCTTAACTATACACCATCAAAGATAGTGGTAGACTAGAAGTTTAGCTTCATGACGCTCTTGAAAGCCTCATTAAACAAAGAAGTCAGAGTGTAGATACGGTAGGTCTCGTCAGACTCCGAGATACTAAAACTCGTAAATTATATCGCTAGATAGCATGGTTATCAGTTTAAAATCTCCTTCCTAAAATAGTTGCTGAGGTACTCCGGAACTACTCCAAGCTTCTCAATGGCCGCAAGGTGTCGGTTTCAACAATTCCAGACTAAGTAATGGATAGCCTGAGCGCTATCTGAATGGTAATACTTGGATAGTTAACCAGTGTCCTATTGGTCCGTTTGTGACGATCAACGAAAATTCCGAGCCCCTGTCCAAAACCTGTTGTTTTGACGTCTTGGGGCACTCTGTCTGGATATTTTGCACTTCAGCGCTGAAAATCAAACGACTCAGGTGATGGTAATGCTGCGGGGGCAAGCCGTCACTTGGCAAATCTAACCCGAGTCCCAACGTTAAAACCTGTATGGAACTGGCCTGCAGCGAATCTCCAGTATAAGTTCCCGGGCGAGCTGATACTTCACCACGTGGCTCGCTCTTATCTTTCGAATGATCTCGTCCACCACTCGAGAAGCAGTCCATATAATGTGGTAGTCAATGGTATGAACAATGGTAAACCTGATACATATTTCTCCATTTTCAGAATCATACAGGGGTGGCTTATGACTCGAATGGCAGATAGATAACCTCATAAGGGATTCCTTTCTCCCTGAGAATGGACATTGCGGACTTTAATGACTAGTAGCTTACTGCGAAGTACAGCATCAAATTTTAAAGCGCCACCGGCTTGCGTGGCTTTAGCTCAATCAATGCGTGGCTGAAATCTTTTAGGCATTCATAAGGGAGCAGAATCTCGGGGTAATCCCCTGAAGAATTTCGCCGCTAGGCTGCGTAGCCTTTGAGGCTGTGCGGGCGTTTAGTACCTAGACAAGCCAACTAACGACCGCTGTTCCCACTAAACCCAGCCTACCCAGGGGGGTGATAAGATCGACGGTGACTGTTGGCTTGCGACTTCAATGCTTCCTCGTCATCCACCATTCATCCACCTAAAAAGGTACCTTATCACCGACACGACGACAACGTCAACTCGCGCAGCAACACCCCAGCGCCTCGACCTCTCCCCCGTTTTCACGCTTCGACATCGACCGCCCTATACCACTTATTTATTTTTCAGCGACGGTTTTATCCAACCTCACCGTACTCACTTCAGCTTATTAGACCGAGAGTGTTTCATGAACGCCCAATATGGTGAGTGACAACCACACTCTGCTGCTAGGGACCGATCTCGGTTCCTTCAAACCTGCTGACCATTTCTTGCTGTTTTAGGGTATCAGTCGGCGTCCGAAGGATAAATCAGGAGGAGCCGGTCGCGCTGGCGGCGCGGGAGCAAGTTCCGGGGGACCCAAGCCTAAGAAAGCCACCTTCGAAACAACTAAGAAGAAAGAAGTCGGCGTTTCCGACCTGACTCTGTTGAGCAAAGTATCCAACGAGGCAATCAACGAGAACTTGAAGAAGCGCTTTGAGGCTCGCGAAATATATACTTATATCGGCCATGTCTTGGTTTCCGTCAACCCTTTCCGAGACCTCGGAATCTATACGGATCAGGTCCTCGAATCCTACAAGGGCAAGAACCGTCTGGAGATGCCCCCACACGTATTCGCCATCGCCGAGTCGTCCTACTATAACATGAAGGCGTACAGGGAGAACCAATGTGTTATCATCTCCGGCGAGTCGGGAGCAGGCAAGACGGAGGCTGCCAAGAGGATAATGCAGTATATCGCCAACGTGTCTGGTGGGCAGAGCGGGGAGATCCAGCAGATCAAGGACATGGTGCTGGCCACCAATCCGCTCCTCGAGTCTTTCGGCAATGCCAAGACGCTGAGAAATAACAACTCGTCACGGTTCGGCAAATACCTGCAGATACACTTCAACGCGAACGGGGAGCCCGTCGGGGCCGACATCACCAACTACCTCCTGGAGAAGACGAGAGTCGTCGGTCCGATCGCGAACGAGCGCAGCTTCCACATATTTTATCAATTCGCCAAGGGCGCCTCCGAGAATTACAGGACCATGTTTGGAATTCAGAAACCGGAGACATACGCCTACCTTAACCAGTCAAAGTGCTTCAATGTCGATGGAATTGACGATCTGGCAGAGTTCCGCGAGACGTTGGGAGCAATGAACATCATCGGCCTTACCCAGGCTGAGCAGGACGAAGTTTTCCGCATGCTGGCCGCGATCCTCTGGTGCGGTAACATCCATTTTGTCGAGGGCGATGACGGCTATGCCGCTGTACATGATCAGTCTGTCGTAGACTTCTTAGCGTATCTGCTCGAGGTCACACCCGCCGCGCTCGTCAAGGGCATCACTATCCGTATCTTGACTCCGAGGAGTGGCGAAGTGATCGAGTCCCCGGCGAACACGGCTCAGGCTAATGCGACTCGTGATGCGTTGGCGATGGCTATCTACTACAATCTATTTGACTGGATAGTTGGGAGGATCAATCAGTCCCTGCAGTCTCGGCAGGCCACCTCTAACAATATCGGTATCCTCGACATCTACGGGTTCGAAATCTTCGAGAAGAACAGCTTCGAGCAGCTGTGCATCAACTATGTCAACGAGAAACTGCAGCAGATCTTCATCCAACTGACCCTCAAGGCTGAACAGGAGGAATACGCGCGCGAGCAGATACAGTGGACGCCGATCAAGTACTTCGACAACAAGGTCGTATGCGACTTGATCGAGCAAATCAGGCCGCCTGGCCTATTTTCGGCGCTGAAAGATGCAACGAAGACGGCCCATGCCGACCCGGCCGCCTGTGATCGTACCTTCATGCAGAGTATAAGCGGCATGTCAAATGCCCATCTTACTCCACGGCAAGGCAACTTCATCATCAAGCACTACGCTGGCGAAGTGAGCTATACCGTCGAAGGAATCACCGATAAGAACAAGGATCAGCTGCTTAAGGGTGTTCAAAACCTCTTCCAGCAGAGCACCAACCAGTTCGTCCATACACTGTTCCCTCAGCAAATTGATCAGGACAACCGTAAGCAACCGCCAACCGCGGGCGACCGCATAAGGACGTCGGCAAATGCGCTGGTGGATACCCTAATGAAGTGTCAGCCGTCGTATATCCGAACCATTAAACCGAACGAGAACAAATCACCAACCGAGTATAACGTGCCCAATGTCTTGCACCAGATAAAATATCTGGGCTTGCAGGAAAACGTTAGGATCCGCCGTGCCGGGTTCGCTTATCGTCAGTCATTTGAGAAATTCGTGGAGAGGTTCTTCCTGCTTTCTCCCGCCACGTCCTACGCGGGCGAGTATACATGGGAGGGCACGGAAGAAGCTGCTGTCAAGCAGATCCTGAAGGACACCAGTATTCCTAAGGAAGAATGGCAGCTGGGTGTCACGAAAGCGTTCATCAAATCGCCAGAGACACTGTTTGCTTTGGAGACCATGCGAGACCGCTATTGGCATAACATGGCTACTCGAATCCAGAGGATGTGGCGAGCTTACCTCGCATATCGTGCCGAATCCGCGACGAGAATACAGCGGTTCTGGCGAAAGAAGCGGACCGGGGCCGAATACTTACAACTGCGAGATCAAGGCCATAAGGTCTTACAGGGTCGCAAGGAGAGGCGGCGGTTCAGCTTGCTGGGATCACGGCGGTTCTTGGGAGATTACCTGGGGATCAACGCCACCGTGGGGCCCGGATCGCATGTCCGTAATTCTATACAGGTGTCCAGTAACGAGAAGGCTCTCTTTTCCTGCCGCGGCGAAGTTCTGGAGGCCAAATTTGGTCGGTCGAGTAGACCAAGCCCTCGAATACTCGTCGTGACCAACAATAAGTTCTACATTGTTGCTCAAGCGTTGGCCAACGGCCAAGTCCAGATAGTGGTGGAAAGGGCAGTCCCTCTAGGAGCCATCAAATTTGTCGGGACTTCGACGTGTAGGGATGACTGGTTCTCTTTAGGCATTGGATCGCCGCAGGAGCCAGACCCGCTATTGAATTGTGTTTTCAAGACGGAACTCTTCACACAGATGCAGCGAGGGATGCCTGGGGGGTTTAACCTGAAGATTAGCGACACGATCGAGTACGCTAAAAAGCCTGGGAAGATGCAAATCGTTAAGGTTCTTAAGGATTCTCCACACCCGGTCGATTTCTATAAGAGTGGCGCCATCCATACGCAACCAGGCGAGCCGCCTAACTCTGTGTCTCGGCCGACGCCGAAGGGCAAACCTGTACCACCTCGACCTATCACGCGTGGGAAGCTTATCAAGCCCGGTGGCCCTGGCGGCCGGCCGTCGCGGATGCCAAATAACCGGGACGCTGCCAAGCGGGGCCCAACCGCCGTCCAAACTCCCAGGCCGGTCCCTACGCCACCTGCTGCTCAAACACATGAACCTGTTCCTGCACCTGCTACGGCGGCCGCGCGGCAAATCCCGAGCCACACTCGCAACCAGAATTCGACATCGTCTGTGCGTGCGCCGCCGCCGCCGCCGCCAGCCGCGCCTCCGACAAAGGCCAAGATAACCGCCAAGGTCCTTTACGACTTCGCCGGACTAAAGGAAAACGAGTTGTCCATAGAGGCAGGCGAGATAATCGAGGTCGTGCAGAAAGAGAACAATGGTAAGAATTCCCCCCTCTCCAGCGTAATTCGCACTTGCTGTGAACACTTACTAACATGGTGTAGGCTGGTGGCTAGCTAAAAGCGACAAAGGACAGGCGTGGGTCCCGGCCGCGTACGTCCAGGAGCAGGCGGCAGCTCCACCCCCGGCGGCCGCGCCGCGGGCGCCGCCCCCACCGCCAAACCAACACCAGCAGAATGGCGCCGCCGCACGGAGCAAGCCCACGCCCCCGCAGCCGCCCGCCAAGCGGCCCGGCGCCACCGCCGCGTCCAGGAAGCCCGCGCCGCCGCCGCCCGCATCGACCATAAGCAACCCCCGCGACTCGGGCATGAGCCTCAGCGCCAACGGCTATGACACGAGCCGCAGCAACACGCCGGCGCCCAGCCTTGCAGGCTCGCTCGCTGACGCCCTAAAGGCGAGGCAGAGCGCTATGTCCCAGAGGAGGGACGACGAGGATGACTGGTAGATTAAATGGCCATGACGGTGGCGGTGATGGCGAGGCTAGCGGTGATTGTGACGATGTGTGGTTGATAATCGTTTTGTTATAGAGCATTTTTATCCGTCGGGTATCAGTTATGCTTACCCGCCTGCCTGGTTATGCC
This sequence comes from Monosporascus ibericus, assembly GCA_004154915.1. Lineage (NCBI taxonomy): Eukaryota > Fungi > Ascomycota > Sordariomycetes > Xylariales > Monosporascus > Monosporascus ibericus. Next base: position 84,895 of record QJNU01000217.1, read on the forward strand.
TGCCTGATTATGCCTGCCGGGTTATGTCCACCTGGTTATGCCTGCATACCCGCCTGGTTTCGAGCTTGATGAATGCGAGCGGGTGGCGTGGTAGTGCTGGAATTTGGGTGCAGAAGTTGACTGGTGTTGATCAGATCAAATTTGTGCTCAAGGAGTGCCGAGGTTCCTGGATGAGGCATGTTCGCCTTAGCCGCAGCCTCTCTGGGATCAGTGTAACGAGAATAGAGAATGGAACGTTTTCGAATAGAGAAGTCTTCGCTGGACACGTGACCTTTTGACCCCGAGACATCCGAGTATCTGGTAGATAAATTGGTTTCTTGACGCGAGGGCGAGGCACGTTTCGGGGCTAGTTTAGGATGGCTATTACGTAGGGTTTCTCGGGGTTTCTCTCCTCTTTTCGTCCGAGTAAACCTGTCCCACCTACAATTGTCTGTTCAGGATACGCATCGGATAGGCATCTGGGATGCCTTCTATCAGCATTTCAGTAAAATGTATCCCGTGGGAAAGCCTATTGCTAGCTGATCATATATGAAGCCTAATGGAAGCGACAGTTCTGTTACAGCACGCGTAAACACGTCTCGTATGATTTAACGAACTCGTAAGGAACAGTCCTCGACGGGGGCTAGAAGATGCATTCAACAACATCGACAACGATGCCGCTGGATTCGCAGATCCCAGTTTTATGTACTTGAGTATCTGTGTAGTCGTAGAATCCAACCTATCACTATCAGTCACGTGTCCTCCCCATCCTTCGTGAGCACTTTCCGCCTCCTGATAAGCTCCGCGAGCGGCACCTCGTCGTCGTCCTGGTCTGCACGCTCAGAACCCGCCCGCATCGGCGGCGGCGATGACGAATCCCTCTCGACGGCCGGGCGCTCGTCGAACTCGGCGTCCTCGTCGACGCCGTAGTCGCCCAGCTTTTCACCGTCCGCGTTGACCCAGCCGGACCTGCCCTCGTCAAGCACCACCATCCCCCGCCGACTTCCTCCTCCTGCATCCCCCCTCCGATCCTCGGAACCGTAGTCGTGGTCGTAATCCCGCTCGTACTCATACTCGGGGACCTCCTCGAACTCGCCCACGATCCGTCCCCGCGTGCCCCGCCAGCGCATCAGGTCGCGCTCCTGCCGCCTGCGGAAGGCCTCCCGCTCCTCCTCGGGGTCGCGGTAGGAGGTCTGCCGGGCCTTCTCGGCAGCCATCTCGTGCTGCCGCCGCCGCCACAGGCGCGCGTTCCGCACCTTGTCTGGGTCGACGGGCGGCCACATGCCCTCGCGGTCGTTGAGCCCGTTCTCCTCGTACCGCCAGCCGGTGCCCGTCGGCATCATCGTCGTCGTCGTCGGCGTGGCCTCCCCAGGCCCGCCCGCGGGCACCACCGCCGGCGCGACCGCGGGGCCGCCCGCGAACGGCCAGAACCATAGGAGGACGTTCCGCGTCCCCATGGCCTGGGCCATGTTGGCGAAGATCCCTACGTCGTAAGGGAACTCGACGGGTTCCACGGCCTCGCCAGCGCGCCACCAGCCGCCATCCCCGTCCCCGTCGCTGTCGGCGCCGTAGCCCGGCAGGCGCTCGAGCACGGCCTCGTGGCGCTCGAGCTCCCAGCTCTCGATCATGGTGATGTTAAAGAGCCACCCTTTCGCCGTGGTGGCGAGCAGGATGCCGAGGGCGAGCGCGGCGCAGCCCCCCGCCAGCGCCACGGCCGTCAGCAGCGCGAGCTGCGGCGCCGAGGGCCCCAGGTACGCGGGCAGGCGGCGGGCGTCCCAGAGCCCGCGGAACCGGCGCCCTACGTGGTACAGCAGCGCCCAGAGCGACAGGTTCGCGTACGCCAGGAAGCGCAGGAAGTGCGGGAAGCTCTGCAGCGACACGCAGTTCGCCGTCCACGGGCAGTGGTGGTCCATGCGCGGCACGCAGCGCCCGCACGTCTTGCAGTGGTGCGCGCGCGGCGGCTTCGGCGCCGCGCACTTCCTACACCAGCGCCTGCGGCCGTAGGCGTCGACGGTCGGGTCCGGCTCCTGCTCCGGCTCCGAGTTTTCCCCCTCGCTCCCGCCGTCGTTGTTATCGCTGTTGCTCTTATCCCTGCTCTTTTTCTGGTTCCGGAGCTTGTTCAGGAGATCCGGCGGGAAGACGTAGCGCCCCGGATCGACGGTGACGGCCTTGTAGTACGTCCACCAGAGGCAGCAGACGAGGCCGTTGAAGACGTAGGTCTCGGTGTGGGTGAGGGGGCCCGGGGCGAGGTCCGGGGCGTTCGCGAAGAGCCATTGCGAGCTGTAGGCTAGGAAGGCGATCAGCACGCAGACGAAGGGGACGAGGAGGCGTTGCAGCTCGGGGGCTGTGCTGCCGATGAGGAACGCCATTTCTCTCTCCGGTTAAGCCATTTGTTGAAGAACCTTCGAGCCCAGGTATAGAGTTAAAGAGCTCGAGGCGAAAGAAAACGCAGAAACTGGAAGCAAAATCAATTATTTTCAGGTGGGATCCCAGACCGGGGTAGTCATATCCCGTCTCACATGGTTTTACTAAGCGGGTGGAAAAGGGTTCAGCACCGCTGATAACGCGCTGGACGCATTGATAAGATAATACGGAGCCGCTGACGTAATCTAGTGAGAAGGCGATGAGGGGCCAGATGACGGGCAGTTTGCAGGTGATGCCGCTTGAAGGTACTTGAACGTCCCAAGGCCAACCAACTTGGCGGAAACGTTGAACCATCTGTATATCAATTGCTAGGTGTTTAGGGGTTCGGTGGTATCAATCATTTGATTCTATATTTTATGAGACTATCCCCGAGGATTAAAACTCTAGTAAGACCATATCAAGGCTTCGTAAAGCACATGATCGCGTATCTAAATGTGCCATTCGCATACCCTCTCCTCATTGCCCGGAACGCCTGGAGGAAAGCCAAGCCATCCCGCCCTTGCGAGATAGCAAATGCCCATAACGACGGCGATGAGACTAAGGACCAGGAGATATCCCTATGAAGAAAAAAAATATGAAGGGTCATTATCCAGGTCTTCCCAATTGGTTAATTTCGTAACAAAAGACTTACCATGTCTTGGCGACGTCCTTGCTGATATCGATCGGCGCCTGCTGCGTCTTAAACCCGGCCTCTTCCGCCATCCGCACATAGTCGTCTGCGGTGCAGAGTTTGGGAAGCAACATGCCGTCTTCAATCGGCTGGATGTCCGCGGCTTCCTGCTTCGCCGAGAGGCCGCGCGCCTTGAACCAGTCCGCAATCACGAGGCGTGAGGACCCGCCCGCCGCGAGCACCGCGAACGACGAGGAGAAGAACAGCGACTTGTCCGGCAGGTGCGAGAGCGCCTCGGAGATCCAGACGCAGTCGAAGGTCTTGCCGGGTAGCCCCTCTGCTGGGGAGAAGCGCTCGCGCATCCTCTCTGCGTCGAGCTCGAGGAAGCGCACGGCGCCTTTCCCATCGTAAGACAGGAGATCAGATCCCTCGCACGTCGGCGGCGTGGCCTTGTCCTCGAGCGTTAGCCTCTTAGCGATCTCGACCTGACGCCCGCTGATCGTGATGCCCGTGACGGCGCAGCCGTGCTCCTTGGCCAGGAAGCGCGACGTGCCACCGATGCCGCAGCCGACGTCGAGCACGCGGGCCTCCTTCGGGAGACCGGATATCTCGAGCAGGTAACTGATCAGGTTGACCTGGGCTTCCTCCTTGCTCTCACCGTCCCTCCTGAAGAGACCGTGGTGGATGTGTTGGCCCCTAGGTAGTTCCCGGTTAGCGCTTGCGGACGGGAGTGGCCGGCTTGGGGCAGCTGGGGGTGTTCGCTCGTACCATAGCGAATAGTAATAATCCGACGCCAGATCGTAGTGTTGCTTGATCCTGTCCTTCAACGCTGCGACGGAGGCGTGCACCTCGTAGTTCGGGATCTCGTGCTGGTCGCCCGGATGTTGAACCTCCGTAGTAGCCATCGTTTACGCACCGTTCACAGATATCTCCACGTAAATACGAGTTCCGCCAGCAAAGCCCGGCGTTTCTAAATCGAGAGAAAGATCCACGAGCGGTCCAACCAACATCTGCGGGGTAAATTTAGAGTTTCCATTTATTGCGACAACGTTGGAAGTAACTGGGGAGGTTACTAGGAGAACCACATCTTATTGGTCGGGCGCATTCCAACGTAAACAATGATGTAATAGATAATTGGAACGTCAACAACCAAACTTTTGGGTTGCTAGCGCAGTTCAGTCAGACGATGGAATAAAACAGCTTCCCTGTTTCGGACGGGTTTGAAATCTCCCCATTTCGTTGATAACCTGGCATTTTTTGATTACCGGATAACTAAGGGAGGGCCACCTGTTGATGGTCTCGAGGGGCCCGGGTCTCACCACATTACGCCAAGCTCAAACGCCTACAGTGCACTTCGACCTAAATAACTGGGGGTTGTAAGAATTGAGGACTTTTTATACGCCGTTCTCTGCAGCAGTGCATCACATACTAAATGGGCTATCCTCTTGTTTCTCCTTTTATATATTTGCCAGGTTAATGGGACCCATCAGTATGTTATGGCCGTCCAAGCTGAGTCGCGGTGCAATGCGCCCCTTGCCTTCGCTAGGACGCCGGACTGAGCGCCGTTGTCGGGGGACAAGCCAGGCCTGCAGCGCCGCGAGAAATCCTTCGCTGCTCTGTTCTGGGCTAGTTCTGCAACTTTACGTACGCGATGTCGCCTTATATAACGCAGAAACGCACTCCGAAATCGAGTACCGGCCGTTATCCTTCCGACAACGGGCTTCGGTCTCCCGGAAAGAAACTCACCATGATTGCCCGTAAGTGTACCGCGGGCATCCTGCACCTCGCGCTGCTCCTCCACCGCTGCCACCGTCGCTCCAAGACATATCCATCGCCGAGGTTAATGGCGTGCTGCATGCCGTTATCGAGGTAGACGCGCCCGCGGCGCTCGCCACGGCCACGCAACGCGATCGGGAGTGGGAGCGGGAACGGGAGGGGAGGGGGACGCGTTGCGGTACGGCGGCGGCAGCCGGGGCCCGCTGCACGGTATCCCGATCCTGGTGAAGGACAACTACGCAACGGCGGTAACGGCTTACGGCCATCACTATTATCGCGAGGGCCACGACGGCGGCGACGACGACGACAAGGACACCGCGATGTTCACGGGTGGCGCCACCGCCGGCGCCGGCAGCGTGTGTCTGGAGGGCTTGCGGCGGCAATCCGCCGGCGCGGACGCCGAGGCCTCGGTGGTCGCGCGGCTCCGGGATGCGGGCGCCGTGGTGCTGGGCAAGGCCAACCAGGACGAGTTCTCGGGGGCGCGAGGGCTGCGCGTGCCGCACGGATGGAACCCTCGCGGGGACCAGACGCTCGGGGCGTACGTCGCCGGCCAGACGGCGTGCAACAACTCAAGCGGTAGCGCGGTTGCGGCCTCGCTGGGGCTTGCAGCCGGGACGCTGGGGACGGAGACGGCTGGGAGTGTGTGTCTCTCCCCCCCCTCCGGGTCTTGTCTCTTGTTCTCGCCTCATCGGCGTTTGTTCCGAATTGGTTACCACGTTTGGGTGAGATTAGCGATGTGATGGGATACGTCCGCATCCCAAAGTCTCAGGACCTTTTACTTCTACAGACCTCAGCTCATACGTTACATAACTTTATGAGGTAGAGATTGGCGGATCGACTAACGTGCCGCTCTGCCACAGATCACATGTCCGGCCTGGACCAACAACGTCGTCGGCATCAAGCCGACGGTGGGCCTGACCCCATGGCACGGCATCGTGGCCGTGGCGCCGCGACAGGACACGGCGGGCCCGCTCGCGCGGACCGTCGCGGACGTGGCCCTTGCTCCTCGACGCCGCCTGGGGACCGGGCGCCCGCGACAACTGGATGCTGGCGCAGCCGTGGGGCTGGAATGGCGCAGAGCCGCCGCGGCGCTATACGGCGGCGCTGAACGCCTCGGCGTGTTCTGGACGGATGAGGACACGTTCGGCGCTGCCTACTTCGCGAACTGGGCCCTCGTCAGGCGGGTCTTCGAGGCCGCGCTCGCCGACCTCGAAGCCGCGGGGGCGGAACCCGTGCGCGTCGACCTCGTGCCGCAATGCCGCTCGGCGCGGGAGCTCGTCGGCTGGCTCAACGGCAAAATGGCGGTCTACGCGATCCCCGACGGGCGTGACGCAATGCAGGAGTACCTGGGGGGCTTCGTAGCGGACGGGCCAGGTAGCGGTAGCAGCGTCCGCAGCCTCGCCGACTTGGTGCGCTGCGTCGAGGCGGACCCGCGGGAGCGCGCCGCCGACTTCGACTACGCCTACCTCACAATGATGATGTCCTCGAACGCGAGCGCCGGCGCCCCGGAGGTCTGGGCCGGGGCCGCGACGCGGTGTGACCCCACGTGGACGGCCGTGGAGACGGCGCCCGGGTCCCCGCTCGGCATCAGCTTCGTCGCCGGCAGGGTGGACCGAGGAGGCGCTGGTCGGGTATGCATACGTCTATGAGCAGGAGTCTAGGAAACGGGGCTCGTTGAAGCCTTACGTCCAGCCCGTCTCCGACCTGCCTCGCCCTCAACCGGCAGTGAACTGACTAAACCGGGAGGCTTTTCCGGGGTCTGCGATGGCGCCTGAGGCCACTACAGCCCCTCAAAATTGTCCGGTTGTAATAGCTCATCGTCCGCAACGGGCAGATGAGGTTTAGTGACTTGGACAGAAGCTATAGCGAATTTATAAGAGGAATCTAATGACTGTTCTGATGCGGCTTAGTAACACTTGGTCGCTACCTGAATTTCATATCTAGAATAGCCACATACAAAATTCACGCCGTAAAACCCCGATGTAGTTTTGAGAGCGCTGTGACTCCAATCCGGTACGACTGTAGGCTAGTATTCTCGCGATGATCAGTTGAGTACGTCTCGTTCACAACCGCGAGACGAGATTATCGCCTCGATGCCTCGACGGCGCTTATAACTATTTTATACTCATTTTGATTTCGCGTAACCCCAAACCGAAGCAATCCTGCAGCTAGGGCCTTACCTGAAGTAATTTCCCATCTCCCAGTACGGCCAGTTGAGACGTCTTCAACGCCAAACATAGGGCAGTCATATAACTACGTTGCTCCTCATAGTAGCAGACACTGGATCTGAAATGAGAACGAAAGCTAATGGGAACGCCCGTGAGTTCTTACTGCTGTCCGACTAAGCTAGACCAGAAAGGTGAAGGTTTAATCTACCTAGGTACGCATGTCATCTTTGGGACTAAAGGGCGAAGCATTCACGGATCCCTGGTTGATGACATCCGCAGTAGAGGTTGCTGACAATAGCTACTGTCGGTAGATACTTTGCCCCTGCATCTCGCGATATGCCTCGAGTCACATCACGCCCATGATAATGAGTCCCCTCATGACAGGTAGTGCACAGATTGTCACTCGAAGAAATAAAGGGCTTCGGGACAGTCAGCAACCAATCTTCCGACACGAGTATTCCGACATTGCTTACCTCTGCAGCCAAGCGATGGACGCCGACATGTCCTTTTGTTTATTCTGGCGACATATCGGCTAAAGCCAGTTTCCGGGAACTCGTCCGACATAGTTCCAGGATCCCTGCTGTTGTAATGATTTACGCCCGAACGTTTGCCTCAATGATAGCTGCCACCCTTCCTCTGCCGTCGGGAAACATCAACGTACCTCCTCCTTCCCGCCGTCGGGAAACATCAACGTACCTCCTCCTTTCCGCCGTCGGGAGTGCGGCTCCGACTCCGTCCCCTACCGCCCCGATGGGACTGTCGACCCCCTCTGTTCGCCTTGCCCGGGGGCGGCCTGACAAACGCGAAGTCGACGTTGACAGTCTGCTCGAGCAACTTGGTCTGGTGGGCGCCGTCGATGGCGGCGCGGGCCTCCTGGAGGGTGGGGTATTCGATGAGAGCGTATCCCTATAAACGCCACAACGGAATCCTGCGTGTCAGCAACCTAGCCCCAGTAGCCGACTTGGGCTTCGGACTTGCCTTGACATAACCGCTGCGGCGGTCGAGGTTGAGGTGCAGGTTCTTGATCTCGCCGAACTCGGCGAACTTATCGTGCAGTGCCTCCTCGTCAGACTCCTCGTGCACGTTGGTCACCATGACGATCCAGCCCTCGATGGACCGCACGGCCGTCGCTTTGGCGTGGGTCTGCATGTCGCGGTCCTTGGCCTGGGGTGCCGCCGCCGCCGTCGCCTCTGCCTGCTCGGCCTGCTGGGGGGAGCCCGGCTCGTCGATCTCCATTTCCGTGTCTGCCATCGTGTTGTCGTGGTTCGGGGATTTCGAATGCGATGGGATAGGATACGATATGATACGGACGTATATGGGTGGTTGTTAGGTAGCGTGGTAAATGCCGACTAGTAACTGTGAATTCATGATGATAATCGCAGGTTTTCAAATTCGTACCTCCGTATACAATGAAAGAAAAGGGGACAGCTGTGGAGGGGTATGGACAGCTGTGAACACTTGGCGGATGTTCCTGCGCTTAGATGACCCCAGTAAGAGCATGAATTCACCGAGAATGCAAATATAAGCGGACACACCTATTTTACGGGAATCAACATTTTGGGACGGTGGCATACATACATCATTACTTCCCGAACTCAGTGCAAATGATTACAATTGGCGTATATACGTACGTATACGAGGACATACGAACCAGGCATATCGGAATTTAATGACAGCCAGCACTTCCACTGTGACCCGCCTTTGATAGAACTGGCAGTGTCAGGTAAAGTAAGCAGAGTGAAGAACAAGCCACCGAGTCACGAAGCGAGTCAAGCCAGGTTTAAGACAGGTCGTTTTCATTTAAGTCAGTATAGAATTATGTATTAAGAGAGCAGCAGCAAACCGCCCGACCTGGCTCAAGAAGTAGAATCGTCATCATCGCCCGAATATCGTACCAATCAAGGGTATCAATGAGCACTAAAAGAACGAACGAGGGTATACGCAGTGTGGCCTTTTCCGGTTCATCATCATGTCATCAAATCCAACGAGCGAACGAGCCATCATCGCCGATCTCATCCCCATGTTACTGTTGGAGTCCAGCTGTATGCTGCACACCGGGTTGCGCTTTGTCTCGGGCCCCCGCTTCAACGGAGTTGAAGCCGCCGGGTGGGAGGTATTCACCGCGCACTTCTCCCTATTTCTTGACACGGCTTACACGGTCGGCTGAGTCGCGGCACCGTGGCCCGTGGCCGGGGCCGCCTTCTCGGGGTGATCACCAGCGTCGTGGACGCGGCCGTATCTCGTGAACGCGAGATTCAGCCGGCCGTAATCCCAGCTGCGGGACAAGAAGATGAAGCCGAGGGCGAGGAGGGGCGCCAGGAGAAAGTCGAGGACGCCGAAGAAGATGGCGCCTGGTGTTACGCCAATGACGTTGCCGCCGTCCGACACGCCGAAGGCGATGGGATAACACAGCCAGATCAAGTTGGCCCAGCCCGCCAGCATCATGTAGTCACGGGCGACGCCGACGCGGCTCGCTCCCGTGCGGCCGTGGAGGAGCGTGTTGAAGGCCAGGATGAGGTAGGCGAAGGTGCCGAAAGCGAAGAAGCCCCACTTGTAGTTGGTGGTAGTCAGTGCTGCGATGACATACGAGACGGACCTTCAGAACGCCTGGGGTTAGTAGCTGGCCCCGAATAGCGGATGGGTGGATGGGGCGGGCTTACCATGTCCAAGCCAGGGCGACATTGTAGCCAATCGAGGCCCAGGAGACGCCACTAAGAAGACCGAGAGCAATCGCGACAGCCGGGAACTCGACGAGGTGGTAAACGTATTTGACCCAGAAGATCTGACGAGTCCAGTTCCGCACGGGATTATCGTTGACGACTAGCCTGAGCGTCCATCCGAGGTCGGCGGCGTGAGCGTAGTAGGCAATGGTGCCGGCCAGCAGGGTGATGATGAAGATGTAGTGAAAGATCTTCTCGCCGAACCGGGCCCTGAAGCTCAAGGCGAACAAGACGAGGAACAGGAAGCCGTACCAGGCCGTCACAGCCCAAAGCCAGTTGGATCCGTTCGTGGTGAAATACTCATCCCCCGCAGGGGGGTTCGTGTCGAGTGCGTTGTTGTCGCGGACTTGGATGCCCATTTTGAGACGTTCAAATCTTTTGAAGTTAAGAGTGAGGCTGTTGACACGCAGAGACTGCTTTTGTGATAACCGTAATAACTTGAACCGCCGCCGAGCCTGGTAATGCGAGTGGTGTACACAACGTACGAAAGCTTTGTACAGTTCCGAGGGTGTGTAGCGTTGGAGAAGCGAAGAGAAGGGGGATGTTCTTATAGGCGAGTCCCTAGCCGATGAGCTGGCTGCCATTTACAAATTTAGCAGGGCGTCATTCCAGTCCGTAATGACGGCGTCACGCCATCATCCAGGCGAATGACAGGAGAGTTACATCTCATACTCCACACGGACCAGCGAATTTGCTGGAAAGCCGGGATGTTCGGAGAGAGCTAACGTGAGAGGTAACAATCACCGCCAGTCACATATCGGACGAGCTGGTTAAGGTGACTCAGACATTCAGAACGTGGCGTCTCACGGGTTCCTATTCGGCGTTCAGCGGCTTGCCTAGGCTGCGGAGTTTGTGAGTGCGACTAGAAGCGGGCGCAGATGTGAATGCATGTATTGATGCTAGACATGTCTATCTACCTATCGGAGAGCTATAGCTGTGGGGGAGGTAGCTATAGCTATGCATGTCAAGACTGGCCTCCCTCAAAATAGGATCACCAACTCCAAGTGGCTGATCTAGTACTTTGTTACTATGAACCTACATAGCTAGGTACCAAAGTTAGGATGGACATGACTCTCTTTAACTTGCCGCCGATCCGTTTGCCTGAGAAACTAAGTTTGCGCCAGGCCCCACGAAGACACATGACAGTCAGGATATTTGACCTGCTGCTGTCGTTTCGCACCATGTTCAGCGCGAGGTCCTGAGTGCTCGAAAGCTCGGGTATCTCGCTTGGGGACCGGAGCAAATCGAACGGGTCGAGAAATTGTTACAGCTCAACAGAACAGTTAACGGATAGCTGTCGATGCTTCTTGCGAAATTCTGATGTCACAGGCCCAACCCCCGGTGATTGGATGACAGATTTTACAGTGTACGGCCAGGGCTGAGACGGGGATGGTGATTAAGTGGAGCTCGCAGGTTCTCCACACCGCCTCCAGTCCTTCCCGAACCCGAAGCGATCGAATGCCGGTCCCACATGCACCTTCATAATGTAACCGCACTCCCCTCGCAGAAACCCGTGGAAATTGCACACATCTGACATCTGTCGACGTATTGTTCCACGATGTCGTACCGTTGACGCTATTAATGCAACCCACATGGCTGAATATTTTGGTCGAGTGTTAAAAAGATATTGTACGAGGCCCATGTGAGTATATCTCTACCTACACCCGCGATGTTATCAAGTTACGTACCATATCGTCACCGCTTTTGGAATTTGATACTGTAAAGGTGTCTCAGCTCCGCAGAAAAACTAACAAGCTTTCAGGGTAACCCGCACTAAACCCGAGAGTTGGAATTCGGGAGCGTTGGGGAGCCTTCAATAGCAGGGGGTTCCTTTACCCCTGTCTTTCAAGACATGCAGGTCCTATCCCGCGATTGGCAAGGTGTGACCTGCATGTCCCCTCTTTAAGGTAATATTGGCCTGAGTATATTGGAATCTGATGACGATCATGCCACCGTAAAAGGATTTCTTCGATCTCGATTGACGTTGATGAGACGAAGGTAGCCCGCCAGGTCGTGGACAAAAAAAAATTGTCACACTCTCTCTTACCCCCTTAACCTTAGCAAAATGATATTAATAAATAAACCATTATATATCCGCCGACTTTGAAATATACATTAGTTAATAGGTTACTAAATAAACCCATTAACATTATTAGTATCTTCTGTTTGAGCCTTTTAGTTGGGTCTTCTCAATTTTTGCAAATAGTTGCATCGAAATAAAGTTGCTCCGAAGCTGTGTAGGGGCTTGGCAATTTTTTTGTCCACGACCTGCCCGCATGGGAGTTGGACGCCACGGAGGAGTTTCCCATCAGCGTTTGGGGTAAGATCCAATCCCAGGCTCCCGGGGGGAAGTATCCGGATGACCCGATGAACTGGCGGCTTAGTTACCTCTATCAGACTATGGTGGCACCCGTCAGGGCTCTCAACGCCGTTGGCTCGAAAGAGCTCCAGTGTGACGAGTACCTGTTGGGTTTCCAAATTGCTTGCTAGACGCGAGGGAGTCTTATTATTGTCTGACACCAATTTAGGGGGATGAATGCTGGTTCGGCGTCTAATTTCGGTGTAGATTCATAGACGTCAATCATATTAATGACGTCCCTTCGTCCAAGCATACGTCATAACTCCATGGTTATAGCTTCGTGCTGGTGAAATATTCCTTTTGATTTTTATATTTTCTTTCGAAAATCTCATCGTACTGTATTATTTTTCTAAATATTGTCCCCCCTCCCCCAATTCTTGATAGTAGTGTAATTATAGTTGAATTTGTTACGGACCTGGACAGTAGGGCTAAACGGCGCATGCAGCAGTCATAAGGATGCAGACGGCCTCCAAAGACGATAGCCGTCATGCACGGCTATCACGATATTAGTAAAGAAAGGTCGGTTTCCTAAAGCTCTTCCAGTAAGCCTCTTTCCTATCCCCCATGGAGAACAGACCAGCGAGATCAGCCACGCTCACCTAGCCAAATTGCCTTGCCGCAAGACGTAGTATAAAGGGAAAATTCGTACCTGCCAGTTGGTAGGCCTCGTCGCTGAGGGCCGCCAGGGAGGGTACGCGCGAGTACACTAGGTAGATGGTAGCTAGCTTGTAGCTCATGACAAGGAATTGCGCCGGAGACGCGAACGACTCGGGCAGGTAGAGCTCGGTCTCGCTGCGAGCGGCCCTCCTCGTTCTGGTCGGCCATTCTTCCGTTGCGTGGATACCTTCTCAGTCCCTCAAGTCCTCGACCCAGGATGGCAGGTCGCCGGATCTCCTGTTGCGGCCGCTGATAATCTCCAGAGGCCACAGGGTCATCGTTGTTCATGATCATGCCCGAGGCAAATCCGTTGTATACCTCCGGTATTGTCTTCGAGTAGCCGGCCTCTGGCGTTACAACGTCCTCCCACACCGCGCCCAGGAGCGACAGCACGCCGTAGACTTCGCCGCGTTCATGGAAGCAGCATTCATCGTGGCTAGTTGGGATAGCAGTACCTAGGAGGTTCTCCACCATCCACAGGGTCGGCTCAGCGTTGTACTTCGTTATATACCATCTACAATATGAGCCAGGATTGCTTCTATCCGCGGGCGAGCAAATGAATGCCAGCACAGTGCATGTGTTCATGATTAAATTGGGAAGTGGAAAAATTACTGACGTCAACCGGCCAGTCGTCTTCTTTTTCCTCCCCCTTTCTTCTGCGAATCGAAATCCGAAGCGGGATCGGAATCAGGGGCCAAGTCGGGACCCAGCGCTTCCAGCAGCGGGCTTCGCTTGCGCCACAGCCGCCGCTCCTACATGCCGCCCGGCAGCAGCGCCTCGTCGATGACGAAGTACGTGTACAGCAGCGGGGCGTCGCAGGTGGCATCGCTGACCAGGAAGACAGCCATCTCGGCGAGGAAGGACTCCTGCATCGTCCAGATACGCTGGAACCACTTGGACGCACATATACCCTCTCTGCAGTCGTTCTCGTCCTGTCCTGCGCGCGAGAGGAAGAATCTCAAAGTCAGCACGCACCTGATATCATTATGTAACATATAATTACGTAAAGAGCTGCCCGGTTGGACTCTTTATATATCAAAAAGGGAACGAAGAAGGCACGCACCCAGCAGCCTATCCCCACAGCTTCTCTCCCGCTCCGGCAGCGCCGATCGGCCCGGTACGGTCCGGAAGTGGGAATAGCCGGCCGAACACGGCGCTGCGGCTCAGAATGCCCGCTGCACGCTTGTAGATCTTGCTCATCAGCGGCACTTGGTGGTTGTCTTCGGGTACTGACCGCGGGTTGATGTAGATCGAGCCGATCTACAACTGGCGTGCCCTGAGCCCGAAGCGCAGGTGTCGCAGCGCCGACTCGCAGTCCGGCGTCGCCAGCAGCGCGCGGCCCTCTCTCTGGATCGGTATGGTACCGTGCCGTGCTCCCCATGTGTATGAGAGGGCTGCATATTGGCGGGAATCTAAGAGGGGGAAGGGAAGAAGAAGGAGCGCCCTCCTCGTCTGGGTCCTTGTGGTTGCCGAGGGTCACCTCTTCAACCTAACATCGTAGAGGTTGTTCTTTGGTCAGACTTAGCTGGAGAGTCAGGATCCGGGTGTTGCGGGATCCTGCAAGGGTTCTGTATAGATACAACTCGGCTGTCGTCATCTTGTTAGAAACGGATCCGTTGGATATTTTAGGGGTTCCGCTCTAAAAAGCGGGAAGAGGATATCGCTCCCTATATCTTGCTCCCATGGCTTGTGTTCCCGAAGGCGAAGGACGCGTTCTTGGCACGGCAGCTTCTTTCCTGGTCACTGCCGCTGACAATGCTATGGTGCATGTATTGCTGTCCAAGGCCCCGCAAGAGTCGAGTTTCAAGAGGTCCAGCTTGGATTGTTCAGTCTTCAGTTCTGCATGCCACTATCTCCTAGGTCCGCACTGACCCAGATCTCCGCCCATTGACCAGGTGTGGAGACGCTCTTTCGCTTCCTGCTTAATAATGGTTTTACAGTGCTCACGTCGAGAATATGCAAATACTGAGAAGCCGTGCAATAGTAACACAATAATCAAAACGAAATACATTGGAATTCGGCCATATCCGGGGTACGTCCTCAGTTGAGCTACCCTAGGCTAGCGAGCTGAAAGAAGAACGACAAGTGTGATATTGTGATGGGTCGATACGCCAGGGGTCTCGCTCCCAAAAGGGGGGGGGGGCGGGGGGGCGCGTGGTTAGCCGAATGAGAATGCCTCGTGTATGCTAGGGCGGTGAGAAAGACATTGGGCACCAGTTCCAGAAATGTTATCAATCGTAACTGCTGCGATGATGAGTCCGAGGCTGCTCTTCGATCAGAGGTCGAAGCAACGAAATCCACGCCACCAACCACCCCCGTGGAGTGGGTTGACGTCCATCCACGGCCATATAAAAATATATGAAGGGAACTGGCGAAATCCCATTATAGATAGCCATCGGTAAACATTCGTAAACCGCTTTTAAGTATCTTAAGGGACGTTCTTAATATTAATATATATATATAATTAATTTAATGCACATCGTTTTTTCTATAATAAACAACGAATCCTTTTTATTATTAAATATTCTATTCTTTAATATAACCTTAGTTTAATTCGTTATTTGCTTTTTAACTTTTTTTAAATTATAATTTAAAATTTTACTATATATTAGATTCTATTCGGAATATAAGTAATAAATTAAAAATTTTAATTATTTTAGCTTTATATTATTAAAGTAACGTTTAATATATCTTAACTAATATAATATTTAACTTTTTAAGTAATGCGTTAATTATTCGGCTTAGAAATTAAAAAAGATACTTACATTTTATTAATGTAAATTATATAGTTAAAATATTAAGCGCTGTGTTAAAAACGTAAAAATATTTTACATTTTATATATTTTGTCAGCAGTCACGGTGATCAAATGCAGGAATCTGGCGTAACTCTTATGCGTTGGTTCTATGTGTTCTAGGAAAGGACAAATCTAGTCCGTGGGCAATCGCCCTTACATACATGATTGGGTGACAAAGAATCGTCTGCGAACAAAGAGTGTCCCAGGCAGCACTCCTGCAGCCTGGGCCCACAAAGCCAGCCAGCAGGCAACACTTGTAAGCACCAATTGCTGACATATTTAATATATAGTAAGCTTTTAAATTTCGTTTTCTTTAAATTTAAAATTTATATATTTAAATTTAAATTTATTAAAAATGTCTCGAACCTCTATATTAACCGAGTTATTTAATCCCGTAATATTAGGGCCGTACTCTAACTATTTAAAATATTATTATAATAAATCATAATTTCTCTCTAGAAGAAACGTGACCGTGTAGATAAAATTAAATAAAATGAAAGATTACTACCTCAATTTCTAGGCTTCACTTAACCTATCCCTTTCGCAGCTTTTATCCATGTCGGTTCTTATTCGAATTCTAAAGGTTTTTCGCAATCCGGAATAGCCGGGCAAATTATCGCTCGTAATTTTCTAGCTTATATCGTTTCAAAATCTGAACTTCGACATTTTGAAGCTCGTTATCATTTTCCCTTTTTAATTTCGCCAATAGTTCCTTTATAATTTTCATATTTTCGAGTATAAACTTTTTTACAAATCGATAACCGTTATTTTTGCGAAATAAATCGTATCCGAAAATTAAAAATCGAAGCCGATTGTTTTTTTTAAATCGACAGTAATATCGATAGCTTTGGTTCGTCCGGTAACTTTATAAGGATTATATACCGATAATAAAATGGTTTTTATAAAAAGCCTTTTATTCCGGAATACCGATATCGCATATTCGGAATTACGCGGTATAGTATTTTAATTAATGGGTAACTTAAAAAGCCGTAAGAACGATCGCGATTAGAGGGCTGCGAAAACCTTTTATGCGTAATTAAGGTTTGCTTTTAGGGTTTATCTTTAAGGTTTATTATTAAGGTTTGCTTTTAAGGTTTATCTTTAAGGTTTACCTTTAAGGTCTATTTTTAAGGTTTACCGCCTATGTTATGGCGCCAGCTAGGCTAGTTATCTTAACTGTATATATAGCGCTCTAGAGCCTTAAGGGCTCTGTCTCTCCTTTTGTTTCATAGATGCCAGCCTCTGTCTAGTTCTTCTGTCCTAAATATAGCCAACCTGACCTCTGTTAAGAGCCCGCATGTGACAGCGTTAAGTTTAACATTTTTAAAGTTATATTAACCCTGCAGAACCGTAAAGCTAACGGATATAAGGTTTATTAAGGTCGAAGCTTATTGGCAATTACGTATTAGTCGGGGTTAAAGTAAGGCTTTATAGGATTAAAGTATATAATTTATTCTAGCCGTAAAAGCTATTAATCAGTTATTATATTCGAAGATACTAGGTATAATATCTATCGTGGAAATTATATCGTGGAATGACTTTCTGTATATTTAACTGAGCTTGGAAAATAAAGCTTCAACTTGTATCAACCTTGCATAACAAACTATAATAACGTTTTATTTTTTAATTAATTATTCGTATTCCACTTATAATAATGCCTGTATATACACGTATCCCTTTAATTATATATCTTTTATTTAATTGTAAATATATTAACTTTATTTAAGATAATCGGCTTAAATTTCTTTTTTCGAAATAACGTTACCAGTACATAAATTAAAGAAGAAGAATAATAATATATATCGGATTTTTTTAATTTCGTATAATAACCGTTTAACTTTAACCAGGTTAAATTAAGGTTCGCAATTCTATATTACAAATTAAGACGATTTTTAATACGTACTTTAAATCCTTTTAACGTCTTAAAAAAGAATTCGAATTTAAGATTATATCTTATCTATTACCGTACGAACTTAACTATTAACGTTTCGTAACCGCCGTATGTCGTTATTTTTGAAAGTTTTAACCGCATTTTCGTAATATATAAAAATATCCGCCGTAAGTTTTAAAATTTCCTAATTACAATTTATTAATTAATTTTTCGTTTATAAAATTGTTATAGCGCCAGCTAGGCTGAGTTATCCTAGCTGTATATATAGCGCTCTAGGGCCTGAAGGGCTTTGTCTCTCCTTTTATTTCCTAAATGTCAGTTTTAGTTTAGTCTTTTTCTGCCTTGAAGATAGCCAACCTGACCTTTGTTAAAAGTCCGTATATAACAAAGATATAAGATATAATAATATCTTTTCATATAACGTACTACACAAGCTCGCGGGCTACACTGTTACGAGAACAGTGTTCTCGTCCCAAGGTCTTACCTTTAAGGCCTAGCACGGGAGTGCGCTACGGCTAAAGGTCGGCCAAGGGGCTTGGCCCTTAAGTGATCTAGGTAATCTAGGTGATCTGGGACTAGATCACATAGATCACATAGATTCACGATACACTTATTAAAAGATAATTAGATATATAACGAACCGGTTTCCTATGTAAATAGTACCTATTTAGTTTCGTTCTTTAGTTATTAATTTAAGCTTTTAACTAAAGGTAACTATATCATTCTTTAATTAAAAGAAAAGTTTTTAACATTTTTGAATAAATAAACCCTTAATAAATTATTTTTCGCCTTATTATTACCTGTAAATTAAGACCTTATTTCGGATATTACTTATATTTTTAGGTAGATATATAATAGGTTCGTTACATTTTGATAATTCCTTAATTAATAGCCGATAAATACTTTTAAGCTTAATTAAGCATAAGTCTTTTTAAACTTAATAAAAACGATATTATAAAATAACGTTAAAAAGATAAATAATATATCCGATTCCCGTTACGAGCTAATAAAGGATTAATAATTAGATTAAATAATTTACCCCTTATCGAAAAAATTAATTAATTAATTAATAATATTATATTTTTTATAACCCGAAATAAAGGAAAACCTTTTTCTTCTTAAATTTAGCAGTTAACCCTGGCTTTAAAGGATATTATTAAGGTTTAAGGAAATTTGAAAAAAAAAGTTAGTAATTTAGGAATTTTAAGGCCTAAAGGGGAAAAAAAGAGAACTTTTTCCTGAAGAAAAAATGAAAATTTTGTTACGTAAAATCCAACCCCTGAAAAAAGAAAAAAAAAAAAAAACCCTAACCTTTTAGAAAAAGGATGGCTTAACTTACCTAAGGAATAAAGGAAAGAACCTTAATACCCTTATTATTCGGCCCTAATCGGTACCATAAAACTATTATTTTACCCCTTAATTATTATGGAATGCCGGAAATTAAGGGTTATAAATTAATTACCCCGAAATCTTATAACGGAATTATAAATATAAAAGGATTTTTCGTTTAAGTTAAAATTTACTTTAAGTTTTATTAAAACTTTTTAACGAAAGATTATTAAAAGGTAATAGCTATTTTTTAATTACTTACTGGACGAGTTTTTCTATAATTCGAACTTATTATAAAAAATTACCTAAAAAATTATTTTAAGGAATTTTTAAATATTATTAATTATATTTTTAACGATTACCGATATTTTAAAAACCGAATACGAATTATGTTTGGAAATCCAGATAAGGAATAATACGTAATAAAATAATTATATCTTTTTTATTAAATTAAGTTAGCTGCAGAATATACGATAAAATTTAACCGCTTAACCGCGATTTTTAATTTACCCGAAAGCGCGTTATTTTATTTTTTTACGACGGTTTAAAACCTTAAGTTAAGGATAAAATATATATGGTACCTAAAATAGGATCCTTTAAGGAATATATCGACAAAATAATTATCGCTAACCGATATACCTTTAATCGGTACCTTAAAAAAAAGGAATTAATAAACGAAATAACGATAAAGGTTTTAATAACCGAATTAAGAAAAATAAGGGTAAACTTTAAAAAAAAGTAAGTACTGCTTTAAAGGAACCTTAAAAAAATAAGTCCAATATTAAATGTTTTAATTATGGCAAAAAAGGACATTTTAAAAACGAATATCGTTTTTCCGTAAAAAGGAATTTTTAAAAAAAAAGGGATTCCTTAATCTTAAAAAAAAATTAAAACGGTTAAATAAAAAACCGATAATAAGGCAAAAAAGGAAGAAAATAAAGTTAATTCGACTTCCATTTAGCCAGAATTTATTATTACCACCATTATTTAGATCCAGAACGATATTTTAAAGTATAAAGATTACCTTATTTATTAGGACTTTAAGGCTAAAGCTTATAAGTATTACCCCGGATAAACGACTTCTAGGATAGCTATAAAGTTAGGATGCTTTTGCCATTTTAATATATCTTAATATAAAATATACGATAAAAACGGTTAATTCCGACCTAACGCCAATAACCATGGATAATTATCCCCAAAGCTTTACGAGCTCCTTAAATGTACGGTACATACTAAACTACGAAAAAGCTAGCATAAGTCGTTATACTTTACCGTTTGTTACATCGACGATTGTTTTATATATTTTAAAGCTAAAGAAAATAATAACTTTTAGCCTAAATGGAACGAGAAGATATTTACAGAATTAAATAATAAATGCAAATATACAAAAATTCCCTATGGTCAGAATATTTTAGGTCTTGTTACCTATATCCCGAATTAAAACGGAGCCAAAAGGCCATATCGTAAGGATATTTATGTTATTTCTTAATGCTTTATATTTAATACGAATTCCTAGATATAGGAATACCTCTTTCGAAAGTTTATACTTTTAACTCGATAACTTGAAAAATGTAAAATTAAGGATTAAGCCCGAAAAGAATAGTTATTTCCGAATGCAGATATAAAAGAAATGTGGTTT
Source organism: Monosporascus ibericus (assembly GCA_004154915.1). Lineage (NCBI taxonomy): Eukaryota > Fungi > Ascomycota > Sordariomycetes > Xylariales > Monosporascus > Monosporascus ibericus. Next base: position 105,242 of record QJNU01000217.1, read on the forward strand.
AAATATAAAAATAATTAATATACCAAATACGTTATTTAAAAAATACGCAAATAAAGACTTTTTTAGGCTAGATACCATCATAAGTTAAAAAACGTTAAAAGCTTTCGAAAGTAAGGTATCGAAAAGCCCTAATTTACAAAACCTTATATAAAGCAGTAAAAAGATTACGTAACCAAATCGAAATTTTACTTTAATACAAAAATAACATATTTAAAGTTATAATCGATTTAAAAACCGAAAGTAACTTTATTTCTTTTATAACAATAGAAAAATATTAAGTTCCTTAAAAATATAAGCTAAAGTTTTATAAATTACGTACAATAAATAGAAGCCTATCTAAATACGAAAACGGATAAGTTTTACGAAAAATCAAAATATTTCCCGTTTAAATTTAAAAATATTAAAAACGAATTTCGTTAAATATTGCCGATATTTCCGGATACGATATTATCTTAAGAATGTTATAGTTCAAAATTAATAATTTACATATTAATTAAAAACACCAAACACTTTCCTGGGAAAGTAACAAAAAACCACTTAAAAAGAACGAATAGGAAATTTATTATATTATTAAAAAAGTATAAATGCCAGATCAAGCCGAAACAATACCACCTAAATATTGAAAATTTAAGAAATTATTTAAGAATAAAAAAATTACGAATTATTATTATATAGTTAATAGAATTATCGGATACTTATTAAAAAGGGATATTATCTTAAATTTTACAAAATTTATTATATAAACTTTAAAAAATTAAAAGCTTTATAGAAAACCATTTAATTCGATTTAAAAAAAAGATATATTCGATTTTTTAACTTTCTTACCGGATACTTCGTCCTTATAGTACTAAAAACTAAAAACGGAAAACAAAAAATTAACGAAAATAAAGACCCGGTTTTTAAAAAAGTTATCGATTATAAATAATTACACGATATTACGATTAAGAATAAATACCATTTAACCTTTATAAATATATTAAAAAAAACGCTAGCAAAATTAAATAGTTTATTATATTTAATTTTCGAAACGGTTATTACCGTATCAAAATAGCCCAAGGAAAAAAAATGAAAAACGGTATTTAAAACGATATATGGACTTTACGAATACCAAGTAATGCCCATAAAATTTATTAATATTTCCGCCAGTTTTTAACGCTTAATAATAACCACCTTACGGAAGTACTTAAATAAGTTTGTATTCGTTTATCTCGATAACATTTTCATTTATTCCGAAACTTTAAAAAAGCATAAATAGCATATAGCTTAAATATTTAAAACCTTAAATAAGGCGAATATTCGAATTAACCCAGTTAAAAACGTATGGCATACGTAAAAGCTAGACTTTCTAGAATACATACTTACCCCCGGCCAAATTCAAATTTAACGCTTTAAAATAAAAACAATTAAAAACTGGCCCATCCTTAATAAAACGACCGTTATTAACATCCGATAGATCTTAAGATTTACGGAATACGTACGAAACCTAATTAAAGGATACGGAAATATAATTAAATTATTAACGAAACTTATTATTAAAAAGTACGTTAATAAGGAGTTTAAGTTTTTAAAAGATATTAAAAAAATATTCCAGATTTTAAAGGACATAATTATTAACGGACCCATAATAAAATTACTTAACGCAGATAAAAAAAAAACGCCTAAAAATAAACGCCTCGGATTACGTACTAAATGCCGTCCTAAAATAGCTAAAGGATAATAACAAATAATACCTAATGGCCTATTATTCGAAAGTACTTCGAAATGCAGAACTTAAATACCTAATTTATAACAAAAAACTACTAATAATTATTAATACTTTTAAGGAATAAAAGCCTTTTCTTAACGGAACTAAAAAACCTTTTAACATTTACTTTAATCATAAGAACCTTACCCGATTTATAAAAGCACAAAAACTAAATAAACGACATAAAATTTGAATAATTTTCCTATTAAGATTTAACTTTAAAATATATCATATTAAAGGAAAGGAAAACATCCAGATGGATATTTTTAATCGCAAAGGCGACTATAATCCCAAAGTTCCTAAACGAAATATGCAGATGCTACAATATAATAAAGATGGTATTATACAGTTATACGAGATTTTAAAAAAACTAATCCCCGAATTTTTGACAAGGTTTCGAAATTTTTACGATATAAATAAAAAGAAAAAGGTCTAGCAGCAAAAAAAAACAACCAAAGGATTAATTACTATATTGTGGCAAAATTTATATACCTAGGAATTAATAGGAACAGTTTATAAAAGAATTTTACGAAAACCTATTATATAAATATTAAGGAATTTTTAAAACTACCCGATAATTATAGGAAAAGTATAACTTCCCAAAACTACGCCGGATAATTAAAAAGGTTATTAAAAATTGCAATATCTACAACAAGGCTAAAGCAGTACGCTATAAACCCTATAAGCTGTTGCAACCTACCGACATTCTTAATAAGGTATGAAACATTATAGCTTAGGATTTTATTACCAGCTTTTTTTTTATTTAAAAACTTAGTTACCGGAGTCGAATACGACGGAATCTAGGTGATCGTTAATAAATTTACCAAATATAAGTATTTCTTACCTTTTAAAGGAACTACGACGGCAAAGCAATTAATTTATGCGTTTATTCGATATTACCTCGATAAATACGGAATACCAGAAAAAATCATTTTTAATCAAAATAAGCTTTTTATATCCAAATTTAATACCAGCTTTTTTAAATAAATAAGTACTAAGCTTAAGTTTTTAACAGCTTATTACTTATAAACAAACGGTTAAACGGAACGATTAAACCAAACCCTGGAACAGTATTTCCGAAGCTATATTAATTACCAGCAAAATAATTAGGTAAAGTTGTTACCATTAGCATAAATAGCTTATAACATGTTTATTAACGAAGATATGGGCATATCCCCCTATATAACTATGTACGGACATGAGGCAGTAACCTAACGATCAGAGTAATCGACGCATAAAGCTCCTGTAATTACCACCATAGCTTCCCGAGCAGAAATAATGGTAACTAAAATCAAAACGATATAATTCCGCTTATAAACCGAATTACGTTTTTTTTAGCAAAAAATGACCCAGTACTATAACAAAAAAAGAATTAAAGGATTAATTTTAATAAAAGGAAATAAAGTTTACTTACTACGTTAAAAATAAAACGTAATATCGAGCATTTTACAAATTAAAACTAAAAGGCTTAACGATAGGCTTGATTTTAAAAAACTTGGTGCGTTTAAGATTAATAAAGTTATTTCCAAAATTAATTACCGATTGTTATTATTTAAAATAATAAAGATATATCTTGTTTTTTATATTTCCTTGCTTAAACCAGCACTTAAAAACATCCCGTTAAAGATAACCTTAAAGATTAAAAAAAAAAATAAGTACGAAATCGAAACAATACTAAACTTTAAAATGATTAAAAATAAGATCCAATACTTAATTAAATGGAAAAGATACTTATACGAAGAAAATATTTAGGAATTACTTAATTACCTAACGAATACGATGGACCTGGTTAAGACGTTTTACCGATAAAATCCTGACCGACCGTCTCCAGCGCAGCCAAGGTTGCAAGCGACAAAAGTCCCCTATTTAAGTCTAACCTTACGGCGTTTTAGTCGAAAGAAATAAACGCCTTTATTATAGCATCTATTTCGGAAATAAGTTATACCTACTTTACTTCCACTTATCGCCTTTTTTTTTTTTTTTTTTTTTTTTTTTTTA
>QJNU01000218.1:0-108306 GCA_004154915.1 Monosporascus ibericus
TGCTACCCTCTGTATTTAGATAGGACCTCTTAGAGGTCAACCTGATAATAGCTTCTTCTTCAGCCATATATGCTTCAGTGTGTGATGTCAGGGTCTCATATGGGCTGACAGCCTATATGTGGCTGCTCCCCCACCTCAATTGTAGGGCAGGGAGAAAGAGACAGCAACCTACCCCCCAAGTCTGAAGCATTGCAACACTTTTACAAACATTTACTTATTAATCAATAATTTCAATTATTAATTAAGGAATAAATAATGAAAACGTATAGAAGGACGCATCAGCAAAAGTCCTAAACTTAGCCCGCGAATAGGGGCCTGGGCCCCCTTTAATCCGAAAAATAACTCCAGATTCCTAGGTTACTGACATGCGAAAAGTTTGGCGGGGGCGCCCACATCTGCATCGGCCGGAGCCTGGCGTTGCTGGAGATCACCAAGCTCAGCCCTCGCCTGCTGAGAAATTTCCGCTTCCAGCGTGTGCACCTTCACAGGGAGTTTCAGGCCAAGTTTACCTTCTTTGTTATTCATATGACATCTAATAGTGTCCCGCCATAGTGTGGTGTCTCCCCATTTTCGGTACTATTCGGATCTGACAGTTCAGGAAGGGCACCACGTGTACATCGCAAGGAGGAACGGGTCGACACAATAACGAAGGGCTTAGCGGGCCAATCGGGGGCTGAGGGGAGCGGTGAGGCGATTCTTCACATCCAGGTTACGGAGGCTCTTTTTCCCAGTTGGCGTCAATGATCTAACGTATGGTATGAAAATGGGAGACCGTGTTCCCGCACCGGTGGTGCGTGAGAGTATATTCCCAGATCGTATTGAGAGATGATACTGAATATGCAAGAAAGGAGAAGCGGATGAGGGCTTCAAGATATTTGTATTTACTACCGGCGACATCGAATTAGTATATATCACCCCTATAACCACTGCAGCCAATGGGACAGGGGCAGTCGACACCGAATGCAGATCGCCAGAGCGTGATGCTCAGTTATTTTGTCAGGTCGTATCCATTCATCTCCAGCCAACGGCTTTTCAGGATAGGTCCAAGAAGTTCAATGTCGAAAGAAAATGGACTGCCGGAATTTCTTCCTATAAACGTAGCTAGGTGAGAGCAAACGAGACCCTAAGTAGGAGGTTCGCATCTTTACGTTAACGGGAAGGTGACCAGGGTTGTCGGCTCCTCTCAAGCTCCCGCAGCGGACTGGTATTGCCAAGGGTCCATGGATATGAACCCCTTTTGCTTGCTACTTCAGGCGAACAAGATAGGCGCTTGAGCGCCACATTGCAGCGAGGAAAAGGGGGGGTGGTCCTTGGGTATGTATTCAACGGGAAGCCATAAAGCTTAGTTCCAGCGATCCCTCAACCAGTTTAATTTGGTGAATATTGCATGGTAGAAGTGGCTTGCATGGGTAGATTCGATCGGTAATATCTACCATGGGTTCCATGTACGACCTAGAACCTGACCAGTGGAAACCGCGCAACAGCGTTGTGGCATTATACCAACCAGATGTGAGAGGGTACCTCGCATAGTCGGTATCATATATATGGCCTTGTGTCGGCAGTTAGGGCTTTTAGGCGTTGCCGGCTAGGTGGGCCCAGACTGCACGATGTTGCCTGGGACACCTTTTGTCCGCAGAACAGCCTTTGACCACCTAATTATGTATGTAAGGGCGATTGCCTACGGACTAGCTCAGTCCTTTCCTAGAATACAATATAGAATTACGCTATATTCCTGTATCTGATCACTGTGACTGCTGACACCTTGAGACATGGGCCATCCGCGCTGCAGAATGTATCCGTAGTATTGAACTACGCCACCTCCTTCATTCAGAAGCTCATAGCGCATCTTCCACTCCGGGTCTTTGCAATGCTGACCCAAAACTCTTGTATACCAGTGGACCGGCCTGTGGGTGATGAGTAAGAGATAACCATTAGGTTTTAGGACACGGAGAGCCTGGACAGCTATTAGCGCCTAATAGAACCAGGGAAGAGTCACGGTACCTCTCGCACATAACGACCAGTATTTTCCTGGACCTCATCTGGAATATTCCAGGGAGTGCCGTGGATCATAGAATCAAGGGTGCCCTTGTCGAAGGCGACGTCTATGCAGCCAGACAGTATCTCGCTCATATCACGAATGTCTATCCATCTCCATTCCATACCGCCTTCTTCGATGGCATTAGAATATCTTTTGGTCATCCGATCAACGATTACCGGGGAGAACTCGACGCAGAGCTGGTTTTTATATTCCAACTCAAAGAGATCGTACAGTATCGTCTGTTTTCAACGGTAAGCGTCTATGCCTCACAGTACTTAGAGCCGTTTGGGAATTTACGCTATCCCCTGAGCCCAAGTGAAGTATCCTCGGATTGGTCTCAGGACGGCGGGCTTGGAAAAGATTCTTATCCAGGAAGTGCTTGAGTTCGTCGAAGGTCCTGAACCACTCATGCAACTGAGCGTCTTCCTCTGTATCTGTGTATTTTCCATCCCAATATTCCGGGCAAATTAGTTGTCTTAACTCTTCTTGAGAAGGCATGGGCACTTTCGCGGGAAAGAGAGGGAAGTCTTGGTTGATCAATAAAGGAATAATCAGAAACATTATATGCAGCAGATTGATGATCCTGTTCTTGATCCTTTGAGCCCCTAAGATAGCTGGATATGGTTGGGTTAGAGTTCTCGAGATTAAAAGCGACGCCAAACCGCAGGATCCGCTCAACTTGCTGCTCGGGTAGCTTTGCAAGAATGGGGTGGTCGGGAAATGTCTTTAAGGATATGGTGACTTTGTGGACGGTCTCGGTATAAGCAAGGTTGTCGGGGAGGGCTGGACAGGATTTGTTGTTTGGACAAAGGTGGACAAGATTAGTAAGGAATAGATATACAACGTGGTACACAACAATATGTAGCTATAGTGAGGAAGTTGGAATTTGATGAAAACGGAATAACGTTGGAGATCTTCGATGAAAACAAACTAATATCGGTAAGTAAAGTCTATAACTCATAGGGATATTCTTTGTTAGTTACCTCCATCACCCTTCTTATATCTATTACTTGCTAGTATGCAGCCTTATAAATAAGTTGTATGCAAATCTACCTCCTTTTATATATCTGTAAGTTATCATCACCATAACATGTATATAACATTTCATCAACCTATTAATTAATAATAGTATATGCTTCGAATCAAGACCTTTTCATGATTTTTAATATGGAGCTAGAAATCCTGGCATCGACATATCCAAAAACAACGCCTTCACGAAATGTCGCCGTCAATTGCAGCTATCGAACGCCTTCAGTAAGTGAGATAGATGGAAGGATGCGTGGAAAGTGTGAAACAACAAAGGAATCGATGAAAGTCATTTTGCATACAAAAATGTATGGGAGTATACATACAACCTGTCTAGGGAATCTGGTGGGTTGCCCCTTTTTAGCCTGGCAACAACGCAGATTTTCGGCTTGATTCGAGGACAAAGGAGTTCAGGGAGTTAGGGATATTTACAGGCCTTTTAGTTGCATATTTATATCCATAATAGCGCAACAGTGCGGAAGACGAGGTCCTAACGGCTCGAAAAGATTGCGGCAACGGCCGCGGGAAAAGTAAACAGGAAGGAGCATAGTTCGCTACAGAGATGCATCCCAAGGACTCAAGTTGATAACTACCCTCAAGAGGCCGAAGGAGTCTACAACGGGTGTACCTTACGGCAGATATCCTCAGGCCAGATCCTGCTGGATAGGCTGTTTTGCTAAGCATAAAACCACAGGCGGATATACATGTGTGCAGCGAGCATCGTATGTAAATGTCTACCCTAGGTCAACATGCCCGTCATACCGTAAGGGAGACTTCACGGGATAACCGCTACGCCGGCCCCCCCCGGGCGTTACATACTACTACTATTCCTTCTTCTTAACCCGTGTCGCAAAAGCGACGCCGCTATTGCATTGCTAGCAATAGCGTTATATATGTCAATCCCTTTACTGTGACAACCCGACTTTCCAAATCCGGGTGCACTACTCCGTAGTCCGAGTAGAAAAGAACTCGAGAATGTCATCTCGTCCATGAGCACTCGCATGCATCGCTGGCGTCTTACCATTGTTCGTTGCTGATTCAGGGTCAGCGCCCTCTTGCAGAAGCGCCTTGACGACAGGTGCATGGCCATAATCAACAGCCCAGTATAAGGCAGTCCTCCCACGAGGGTCCCGTCGTTCAATATCAACCTTTCCAGTCGATATGAGAGTCTTGACTAGTTCTGGGACATTATTCTGGATAGCCCAGGCTAGAGGCGTCCAACCATCGATATCTTCGTCGTCGACACCCGGGCACCCGCCGCTTAGCAGGATACGCAGCGCGTCTACGTGTCCATTGCCGCAGGCCCAGGAGATTGCATTTCTCTTATTTCGGTCAGTGCTCGCCTTGTCCACCTTCCTGTTTCCAACAAGAATGGCCACCGCAGCAGTATGGCCGTAACGGGCGGCCAAGGAAAGTGGTGATAACCCTTCCTCATCTTTTGGGTTAGCGTCGATGCCCCGTAGACGCAGGAGAAAGCTTAGAATCTCTTCCATTCCGTCACAGGCTGCCCAGGATACAATTGTGCGTCCTACCTTGTCCCGGTGGTTTATGTCTACGCCTGGGAGCCTCGCCAGGGCCAAGATAATGGTCTTGTGACCTCCGCCTGCCGCCCAAAAGAGTGGAGTAGTGCCGGAATTGTCCGTGTCGCTGGCGCGTCCCCCTTGGTCCAGGAGCACTTTGACCATCTCGTTGTAGCCGTTGCCGCACGCGAACGACAGTGCACTCCTCCCATTTTTGGCCCGCACGTTCGGGTCGGTTCGTGCATCTGCCAGCAACGTATTTACACAATCAAGGTGGCTATGCGCAGCCGCAGCCGTAAGCGCGGTGTGCACCTCTGGACCTTGCACGTTGGGATCGGCGCCGGCCTCGAGTAACCTGGCGACAATGCGGTAATTCCCGGCGCGCGATGCCCAAAATAATGCCTGATCCTTAACGCGTTGGGAGGCTCCTTGGCTCAGCAGGCCCGCCAGCGTTTCATGGAGGTTGAAAAACGCTGCCAAGGTGAGCTGGTCGAAGCCGCTGGGGTTTTGGTTTATGGCCGCACCGACGTCTGCCCAGTAGAAGTTGAGCCAATTGCGACAATTGCTAGTCTTGACATCAAGGAGACTTTTGGCCGCTTCCCTGAGCCATATGGGTGCAGAAGTTTCGCACAGAGCAAGGTGCTCTGTCCAATGGGACGATGCATAACTATATAGCTTGTACTTGGAAGCCAGAGACTGATATGCTTCTGCACCCAGAGTGCCGGGCTCGGAGTAAAGCTGGTCAAGATGGAGGACGCTTTCAGTTTCTGAGAATCCTTTACCGATACCGGACGATGATCCATCAGAGGACTCATATATGGACTCAACAGGGGAATTTTCAACACTGAAAAATTCTTTGGAGAAGTCTTCGAGCATGAGGTAACGAATACACGAAATAGACATTTGTAAGTCGGCGTTTTCCTTATTTATTTTGCCCAAATTAGGGAAGGAGTCGTAAATATGGTCAGCTCCTAGGAGAAAATCCTTGGCGGACTGATGCACCAGAAAGACCTTCGACTCCAAGATTCTCGCGAATGGTCCCAGGAGCCCTTGAGTGGTGTGAGCCATCGCATTTTGGCAGTCTCGGGAAACAGCGTCTGTTGTGCGATGGGAGGAATCTATTGTGAAGGCAATGTTGATTTCATCTAGAGATAATGGTCTCGAACTCGCTAAAACTAGCTGTAGCAGTCGTGAGGCCAATTCTTGATGACTAGAAGGAATGGCCTCCAAGAACTCCAAGTATTTCTTTTCAAGAGTCGGAGGGATTTGGGCAATGATGTCCTGAACATCTCTAATGGACGACAACATACTGTCCTCCAGCGATTCAAGGACCAGGTGAAGCCAAAGAAATGTCTGGTCCGTGTTGGAATAGAGAGTCCTCAATAGTAATTCCCTGACTTCAGTTGAATAATTTCGTTTGTGGTGTATTCCCTCTATTTTCTGCTGTACGAAACTTCGTAAGTCTTCCTTGTACCCGGGTTGACCCTCGTCGATGGATATGTGACTCGTGGCCTGGGTGATGTCTGAGTATATCCGGCGTGATGAAGGGCGGGATGTTATGAGAAACTTGATGTCGTTCCTGTTTCCAGTGGAGGAATGTGAATCGTTTAACAATTCATAGATTGATTCAAGGAGCTGGCCACGAGAGACCTTTTCGCACTCATCTAGAGCGTCGATGACGATGTAGAGGGGATGAGATCTCAAATCCTTTATGATTCTCAAGAACATGCCCCAAAGCAACGAGAATGACTCGACTAGGCTTTGGCCATGGATTTTGAACACCCTCTGCACATGTCGAATCAGCGAAGGATGGTGCCGGACTATTTGGAAAATAAAGCTCATCAAAATAGCCCTGGCATCTCTTTGGTTATGAACCTTGTCATCACAAAAGTAAACAAGAACATCCTGGGCCGTTCGTGGGTTTTGAAAGCCTTCGAAAGACTGCGCCAAAGCCAAGGAGAGGACTGTCTTGCCACAACCGGGATGTCCAGTCAGCCAGAGCAGTGCATTGTCTGGTTTATCAAGCCACGACACGAACAGAGGGTGACTCCTAATCCACTGACAAGTGCCTTTGGCTGGCTTTGGGAGCAGACGTTTGTAGTCCTCTATGTCAAATTTATTGAAGAGGTTGATACATAACGCTTCAACGCTGTTTAAAGCTTATAGCAGTCAGGACTCTGAGCTCGTGGTACGAATGTGAGCACTCACATCTCTTGGAGGAATGTGTACTGGAGCGCTCAAATGGCTGTCCTACCTTATACGAGCCGCGTGCAATTCTCCGTATAGCTTGCGATACTGTCTTATAGCTCCCAGTTTCGCCAGGGAATCGGCAGAGGTCTCTGTGGCCCTCATATAAAGGAATGATATCCTCACCGGGTATGCCCATTACGGCGGATCTGCGGTGAACAACCTGGCCAGATGTCAGCTCATCACAGCTCTGACCTAGTAACCCATTTATTGATCAGATAGAGGAAGGTTATAGCTCGAACGCACTGGAACAGAGAGTGGAGATAGCGCCTGAGTCTCGTAGCATGAGACTAGTGCAATCTTGTGTAACCGATTTCGGACCGAAAGAAATAAGTCGTGAAGCGCGTCAGAATCGTAGTTCAGATGATCCAAGAGATCACGTTTCACGACAGCGTGTGGTACACCAGGCGAGAGGCTATTGATTATCTTCAATACAATAGCTGCGAAAGTTGCAAATTCACTGCCTTTATGGGGAGTTCCGAGGAATGTTATGCCGATGACAGAATTCAAGACTGCCCCGTAGGCTGTGTCATCCTCATGGGCAAACACTAATGCCTATTCTCATGGTTAAGCCTGGATGGTGGGTCTTGAGAGCTGGGGTCGCCGGTACGAACCTGTTTGCAAACAATCCCACCAAGACTATGGCAGACGAAGATAATCGGCCGAGGCCCCTGGCGATACGGTCAGATACGACAGCAATACAGGAATGGAAACCTGTAGAAATACTTTAGAGGGATCATCTTGGAGATCCCGGACCGAGCTCAAAAGTCCTCTGGAGTACTCCTGCACTCGCGAAAGTGAAGAGTTGAAGAAGACTGCGGATGGGTAGCCGTAGGTATAGATCCGGCATCCCGGAAGGAAGCTGGGCAAGGAATCCCGAATCCACATGTTTCCATTTGGATGAGTCCATGTGGTGAATGCATCGCCATTTAATCCATGAACTGCAATAATATCTACTGGGTATTGCTCGCGTTCGGGCTGGTCTTCCGGGCCCTTAGCTACCAAAGACAGACCGAACGACGAGCTTGTTCCAGTTGGATTTCCATCAGAGGACGGCTCATGGCTACCAGCCGGACTTGATCGTCTCTTGATCTTTTCTTTGAGTCGTCTCAGCATTATCAAGGTTATTAATGAGAGCAATAGCTAGGTTATTTTTAGCATCTGATTGTACAGTGTAAGGAAACAAAAGCATAGAAACCCAATTCTAAATGTCCGTAGGGGTTTTGTGGTTTTGAGCCCTCAATCGCTAGTAGGGGAGGGTGGAGAGAGGAAGGCCGGGCCGAGGAGCTCGAGAAAGTGTAACGGCTGCCACCCACACCGCCGCGCCAAAGGGCAAAAGACTGGAGAAGGTGGGAGGGAGTTATCTGCCATGTTAGGTCTGATTCCTATCAGCGCTAGTTGGGATCTCCGCTTCCATCTGGCGATTAATCGTGGTTGTAGCAATCGATTGGTGCTTACGGCTGTACCCCAGGGCAGTGCATATTGGAAGAGCATTACGGGCAACCAAGCCGTAACACTTTATCCCTTCCTGATAGCTTGGCTCCCAGCCAATTGGTCGGCGGCTGTCCAGCCCCCAAGGCCAACCTCGGATGCTTACTACGTTCTGGGAATCCTTGCTACAGCGGCCAGGACTCGAACCCCGTCTTAACGTCAGTGCGTCAGCAGCTTAACTACGATCAACGTGTAACGGCTACACCCGTGCCGCGACGCTAAAGGGCGGAAGACTGGCGATTAATGGCGGTTGTAGCAATCAATAGGTACTTACAAGTGTATCTGTACTCCAGGACACTGCACGTTGGAAGACCATTACGGGTGACCAGGCTGTACTAAAAGACTAGACGGCAGGACGGAAAAGCTGGGATACCGAGACACCCTGGATCGAAATCAATAAGGTCGAATACATAAATTGGTTACTAAGCTGAAGCTTTAGTCTCTGTGTTGTAGCTTAGAATTCCAATATTAACGTCACCTGAAAAGAGATAACCGATCATAGCCTAAGATAGCAAACCAAGAATGCCTATCATCAGACAGAGCGTAATCCCTTAATATCCGCTCTAACCTAGTGGGCGGCTGGGCTAGTTAATCAACTATTAAACCTAGTCGTACTGTTATGTGGGGAGGAGTATGGTAATATCTGAACAATGCTGCAACTAGTCACGCCTGGTAATAGTAAAGGGTGATTTGCCTAACTGGATTTTATTACAAGCTGGTAAGCTATCTAGAGTATGAGAGGTAATGGTATAAATATAACATCTACACCTACTGGCTCGTCGTTACTCGTGCGAGCTCACCTGGTTGACTTATTACAGTTTCAAGGCGAGCCCTTTTATGCGGGTACGTGATCTTCTTGGCAGTAGTCAGAGCTGGTCAGCTCCTTGCGTCTGACTGTCTGCCATAAGCCAAGCCTGTTGGATAATAACACCTAGGAGCCCACCAAATGAATTAATCTAGCGATAAACCAAGATGTTCACCAAAGCGCATAATATATAGTGCCTAAAAAAGCTACGTAAAATTGTAAATACAAAAGAGCAGCTACACTTTAAAAATTTAGTATATTTGCATTAATATAAAATAAATATCCTCCTAAGATATCCTACGTATTAATTAATATAAATAGAATACATATAATAACGTCTCGGATAAGGTCGTTGGATGGACAAGCTGTCAGATATAAGGGACATCAGTTGTGTTGTTATATTCCGCTAGTAACGTGTAACGGGTGCACCAATACCGTTGCGCCACCAGGGCAAATGATCGGTGGAATGATCGCAATTATGACAATCATTCTGGTGCTAACGGCTGTATATGTACTCCAGACAGTACATGTTGGAGAGACGTCCGCTACGGGGGACCAGGCCGTGACATCCTTCACCCAAGCAAATGCACCAGTGGCTTCGTGGAGATAAGTTCGCAGCTTGCACATTGACTCGGGAGTATCGATTCAACCCATGGTTGCTCTCTAGGCGCCTCTACTATGTTGCCTCCTTGTGTGGCGGAGATTGGGATAATGAACGTCTTGCCAGCTTTCTGTAAGCGGACGCAACGGTTATTTCCGAAGGTGATTTACCTTCTAGCAATCGGGTCAACGGTACAGAATGTACCTGCGATTTCTCCAAAAGTACGCGACGACCAACTGGTCAAGTCCCTATGCAAATACATCAGAAGAGATAGATGTGGGTCGGAGTTGTGGCTCGGGATGCTACGTTTTATTAACTAGAATAACCAGTTTTTCCAGGCGGCTGCATGCTGCCAGTGGATACCAACGACACTAATTTTTGACTCGAGGCTCGATGTCCGAAACGGTAGCATTCACAACCCAGAGAAGAGCATCTGGTGTCTTGCTCTCTAAAGTAAACCATCAGTATATGAAATTGGAGAAACCGAACATTACTCACCGTCGACTACAAACTGTGAAGATGGGGTGTAGAAAAGCTGCGTGATGTGCTTCTTCTCGTAGAAAGTTACCTCATCAAGATCAGGCCCTATTTTTGAGGTTATGGCTGCGCCTGCGGCACAGCTGTGGCGAGGGCTTTCCAAAAACTAGTAGCTTTAAGTACCGACCCACAAAAGACCTATATAAAGCACACAAAAAACACAAACCTTAAAAATAGGGCCTGATAGCAAATTGTGATTTTTTAGCTCCGTTTTAAGCATTCCTATATAAATCTTTAAAAACCTTTAATTCGAATTTTTTAAAAATAACTTTAATTTAACGTTATTTATTTTGTAATTACGAAAAGTTAATATAAAATTAAAATCTTTATTTTTTATATATATATATTTAGTTTTAATTAAGATGTAATTAATAAAATGCACCCGAAAAAATAATTAAAAACTTTATTTTAGGTAAAATTTTAATCCGGAACGCCTTTATAATTACGATAACGTAATTACCGTATATAATATTTCGTTATAAACCTTTTAAAGATAATTTAATATAGGAAAAACCCGTATAATTATTATAACGTCCCACACATATGAGCGAGACACACATATAAGCGAATCACTTTTTGGCACTTCCCAGCAATGCACCCAAATAACTCAACCACAACACCTTAAATTAACTTAAATCAATCGAATACTTCTTTGCTAACTGTATTTACAGCTTCTTTCCAAGTATGCTTATTATATCAAGGCTTGTTGCGGACGCCTTATTGCCATTCCTTTCTTCTAACCGTCTTGCGACCGTCACCTCTAGCAACTATCAACAGCATTCTTTTGCCACCACCCTTTTTGACGGCTAAAAAAACATGTTTATGTGTTATAATAAGTCTTTTTTCTTATTCCAAAGGTTTGTTATAATCTTTTAATTACGCAGAATCGAATTATTGCGATAAGTCCTGCAATACCGCGACACGCCTTCCGACGCTCCCCGCGACGCGCCCCGGAACGTACCCCACAACAAGCCCTACAGCCTTGCCCTACAGCCTTGTAACGCGCCCTCCAACAAAGCCTTATAACCTTCCGATGCGACGTATTTTGCGAATATCTTTTACGTATTAAAGCCGGAACAAAAGCGCTCTCGTATATACGTCAAGGATTCGGTTAATAATCGTTTTCTCGTTTGTCGGTTTTAATTCTTGCGAAACGGAGGTAATATTAGCTGGGACGCGTTAAAGGTTACTCGGTCGCGGGCGGGTTAGAGAAAGGAATGGTAATATGGCGTCCGCAACAAGCCTTGATATAATGTGCATACTGGAAAAGAAGCTGTAGATACAGTTAGCAAAGAAGTATTCGATTAATTTAAGTTGATTTAAGGTGTTGTGGTTGAGTTATTTGGGTGCATTGCTGGGAAGTGCCAAAAAGTGATTCGCTCATATGTGTGGGACGTTACGTATTTGCCATTAAATAATGTACGTTAATAAAGCCCCATTTTCGTTTTATTCCGCAAATTAAAATTATTCCATTTAAAACGTTTATAAATAATACGAATAATATCTTAATTAACCGAAAAATAAGATTAGGATTCGATAATTATTTCGTTTTAATCGGGATCGTTTATGATAAATTACGTATCGTTTTTTTTATTATCTAAATCCGTTACGTTAATTTTTATTAAAACCTCCGTATTTTTATAAGGGGTACGGTTTTTAACTTACCGGGCCTAGGCTTTTTTTATTATTTTAGCTAATTTTGCAATAAACGGCTCGGTTTTATATTTATCGAATATTTAATAAAGTGTAAATAATATAGCTTATCCATAGCTAATTATATTTAATCGTTTATAACCATAAACCGCTTAATTAAATCGTTACCATAAATCTTTTATCGAAAAACTTTTCGGTATTTTTTATTATATTATTCGATTAATATCCGGGATATTTATACCTAATCCAAAAATAACGGTAAATATTACGATACGGATAAAATTATCAGGTTACTTTAATTTGTCGTATATGCAAACTTGGTCCCCGTAAGGCATTTCGGAATTATAAAATTTAATAACTTTTTTTATAACGTTCGATAAATATTCCCGGTTTATCATAATCCTAATTAAATAATTACGGATATTCATAATTTTCGCCTTATTATTAATATAAATAATAGTTTTAATAATAGTACGTAAATTATTAAGTTAAATTAAAAAAATATTACTTAATAACTTAAGGATATTAATTAACAAAAAATTTAAATACGCTTAATTCGAATATTAACTTTTAAATATGGAAAAGATAATAATATTAATTTCGAAGCGATTAATATTAAAATGCCGGACCTTTATTTTATAATCATATCCAATTAAACTTTTAACTTAATTAAAGCCGTTATATTTCGTAATCTTTTTTTTATAACGTTATTAACAGTTATTATATACGTAAATTAATATACGTAAGTAGGAAAAATAAAACGTAAGTTACGGATATTAATATATTTAAGCCGAAAATCTTTTTATTCCGATAATAAATATACTTTATTAATAATAACTAAGCCATATTATCGTTCGAAAACAAAATTTAATATAGCAATTTAAAATTAATCGTTCGATAACTATTTAAAACCAAAAATAATATAATTATGTTACCCGGCAATTATACGTTCGAATATCTTTAAATCAAAATTTTTCGTTTCCGCGGATATCAAAATAAAAATAAAACATGGTATTATTAATATAAAAGCTCGTTATTTTTTAGTTAAGTTAATTAAAGGTACGACTTAAGTAATAATTAAATCAGTTATTAAAAAAAAGGCTTAAATAATTAAGGACTTTCCAAAATTTATCTTAATAACGAAAAGGATATTAAGCTTTCCGAATACCAGATTATATACCGTATTTACTTATTCCTTCCGTAAAATACGGCCTTACCCGTTAAGCATAACATTTAACATAAAATAAACAAACTAATAATGCAAAATTTCTATATAATTGTCGGCTATATATAAAACGTTAACGTATGGATTAATTACGTTTATATCGGTAAGAGACCGGTAAAGCTATCGGATAAAAATAAACGTGTTGCTTTAAAATGTTAAGTCCTTAAAAGTTTAAGGTATATATCCCAAACCCTTTAATATATTACCCACACTTAGTTAATTAAGACGAAAATATATTTCGGGGTTTATTATAGGCAATTTTAAGCCCTATATATTATTATTTTAATTCATAAGGTTATATTATTATCGTATTAACCTAAGGAAGATAAAAGGTTATAGCATATGCAAAATAAAATTTTCAGCCATTTTTTCGGGCGCGTATTATTAATTACGTTTTGATTAGGACCAAATATATATAAGGAAATAAAAATTTTAATTTTGTATTAACTTTTCGTAATTCTAAAATAAGTAACGTTAAATTAAAGTTATTTTTAAAATATTCGAATTAAAAATTTTTAAAGATTTATATAAGAATATGCAAAATAAGGCTAAAAAATCACAACTTAATATTAGGCCCTATTTTTAAGGTTTTGTTATTTCTGTGGAGCTTTTTCTTAAAAAGGTTTAGTCGATACATCTAACCCTTGCAGCTACTTCTTGATCAAAAGCGCTAGCCACGGCTGCGCCGCAGGCGCAGCCACAACCTCAAAAATCGGGCCTGACCTTGGTGAGGTAACACCCCGGCGCGTCCGCCGCGCCAACGTCCCGTATAGGGCGCGCGGCGTGCCGTACCGTGTAAGGGCTGCTTACGCTTTGCGCTTTCGGGCCGCTTTACCGGGGCGTATTACGACGTTACCGTGGGCAGTCGCTGCTAGCGTTGCGCCTCCGGGTATACCTGCCATCTGGTGTACGTACTTTCCTATTTTCTGGAAGTTCCTTTTTTTGTTAATTATTAATCGTAACCTTGTCCTAATCCGTCCGCTTGCTATTCGCCTAGTTGCGGCCCTTAAGGTTAGCGACCGTCCTACCGTAAGTTCCTTCCGTAATTCGTACGCTTCGGGGAACGTATTAATTACGTAATAAAAGGTCCGCCGTTTCCGCGCCGCTATACGTACCTTTTAAAAGGGAGAGGCCGGGAACGAAGGGGAGGAAAAGAAGTAGGTAAATGCGCCTGCCGGTGTTTTTGCCGCCGTACGTAGGCAGGTGCTGGGCTTTGTTGGGTAAATCCTTGATCTGCTCCTGCCTTAGCAGCAGTAATGGTTTCCTTGGTTTTTTTTTTAAAGGTTAGGGAAAGTTCGCCCCGGGGGCTTTGGGCCTAATGAATTTTTAATGGTTTGTTATATGCTTACGATCTTTTAAACGTATCTACCGTAAGTTTTATAAATTAAAAAATAATTTAAAATGCTTAAATTATTATTTAGGAAAAGCTTTTATTAAACCGTTAATAAGTATTTACGTTATAGGTAAGTAAGTTACGTTAAATAATTCCCGGCTTTATTTTTACCGGAATTATATATTTTACGTATTTATATAACGTAATTAAGTAATAATCCTTTCGTTTTCGCTTATTATTAGTTTAATTATTTATTAATTATCGTAAAAAACTTTTTAAGCTTAACTTAATTTTAGCCTTAAATTTTAAAATAAGTATTTAAAAGTTATAACCTTTTTAACCGTATGTTTTAACGTAAGCAATTTAACCTTTATTATAAAGGTCGTTATTATAACTTAACGAACCGTTTTCCATATAACTGGTTTTCCGAAAAGGGTTATTATATAACCCTAGGAAAATTGCCGTATCTTAAGGTTATTAACGAATAACGCGTTTCTTGCGATTAATAAAACCTAGGCTTTCCCGTTCGTACTTCCGTATACGATTATAAGAAACCGTATATGGAAAAGGTAACGGATTATCCTGTTAATAACTTTAACAATAAAAATATAATAAAGGTTACGTTTAAGCGGATTATTATTATAATATATAGGATAAATCTTATACATTTTTAATAATTTTTAATTTACTTTTTAAAAATTATTCCGTTATTAAAAATAATTTTTTTAATTTTTAAAAAGGTTAATTACGTAAGAGCGTCGTTTGTTAACTTAAAGCGAGCTACGATTTTCTCGATATAGGAATTATAAATTAAGATAATTTACCTTTTTAATTTATTACGAATTATCCGAATACTTAAAAATTAACTTATTTCGCCTTAACTTTTAAGTTCGTACGTTCCCTTTAATTTAAGGATTATTATATTAATTTCGAATTAGTATTTTCGGTGATAAAAAAATAATAAATCGTTTACGAAAAACATAAAAACGACCGTACGTTACTTATTATAAAATAAGTACGGCTTTTTTAAAGATAAAATAAACCTTAATCTTTGTAAGGTAAAAAAGAATTCCCGATATTATAACAAAAATAAATCTTTAAGCTTATATAAGACGTTTTTAAGCTTCGCATATATACCGCTTTTTTTAAAGCCTTTTAAAAAAACGCAGGTTATTATAAGTTATCCCTTACGAAAAGCGTTTAAAAAAGCTGTTACCACGTCGTATTAACAAGTTTCCAGGTTTTGTTTGGCAGCTATAACCATAATGGTTTTAAAGGACCTAACTGCGAACGTGGCAACGTACGTGCTAATGATCGAGTCGGCTTCCTGGAGATCGCCACGCATATAAATACGTAATTTGCAGCGTTTTAGCCAGCCATTTTTATCAAATTTATATATAAACACTTTTTTTAATAAGATCAGCTTAGATTTAATTTATATAATCGGTATTTCCTTTTATATACCGCGTTCCGTAAGCGTTTTGATTTTTTTTTTAGCATCCTTTTTAAAGGCGTTACCTAAAAAGTGCTTTTTAAAGTCTTTCTAATATTTCGGCGGCTTGGCTTCCAATTAATCCTTATAAATCTTAGGTCTGCTTGGTATAACGCCTAATCGCTTAGCTTGCTTTTATAACGCCCTTACCGCAATTATTACATAAAAGATATATAACTTTTTATATCCTTGTTCTGTTATATGCTATAGTAATGAGAACAAATAAATAATATCCTCCTAATTTCGATTTAAGGCTAGGTATATTTTATTATTTTTAAAAATTACGGTAACGTTTACCGAATAAGCGCCACCGTTTATGGTATTATTAGGGTTTTTCCGCTTCCGTAACTTTTTATTTTTGCGAGTAAATGCTTATAATTACTTTCCTTTGCTTTTTTTGGATTTACGAATATGGGGGGTAGGGCTTTCCTGATCGCCGGTATTTTCCTTATTTATTAAAATTCCGAGCTTGATTTTAAATAAAAGCAAATAAGTTAATTTATTTATAAGGCCCGTTAAATGCACTTTCCGAAAGGCTTCCTTTATATCTTTTTTTTTATAAATAGCTTACGGAAATTTCGTAAGGTTAATACTTTTAGCTAACGGTTAAAGCTCGTTTTTTTAAACGTTTCCCTAAACCTTATTTTCCGGATTAAAAGTATTTTTAAAGGTTAAAAGTTTACGATTAACTTTAACTTTATACGTAAGCTTTCCTATTCCCGAGTTTTAACCTTTTAGTTAATTATTTGTTAGGTTTTTAGGTTCGGGAGTAAAACTTTCGGCGGTTTTTAAAATGCTGTAATTATTATAAAAGCCGTTTTACGCGTTAAATATGTTAAAAATTAGGTTTTTTTCAAGAATTTTTTCGGAAATTTGAAGGTTTTTTATAAGCTTTTGGCTTATAATTAAAACGAACGTTTTTTTTTTTTTTTTTTTTTTTTTTTTTTAAAAAAAAATTTTTTTTTTTTTTTTTTTTTTTTTTTTGGTTAATAAAAAATGTTTTTGTTAAATTTAACGTTATGCGTAATAATAACGGTACGAAGCTTAGGTATTTATATTCGGTAAATATTAAAAGTTCGGAATTTTATTAAATAACCGATGTAAACTTTCGGTTTTACTTTAAATGTTTACCTTTTTTTTTATTTTTCGATTTTTTGTTAACGGATACGTTCGTACGCTATATGCGAAAATCCCAAACTAATCTGGTTTAAGGTTTACGGTAATCGCGTTTATAATAACCGGATTATATTAACGGAAATGTTACTTAAATTAACATACGAATACTTTATTAGGTAATAATAAATCGTACGCGTAATTTGGGTTTATATTATATAATTATATTATAGTTTTTATTGCTTTAGGCTAAAAGTTTTTTAGGAAGTTTATTTTTAATTTTATTCGAAAAATTTTATTAATTAGCTTTTGGCTTATTTATTCGTTTTCCTTTATAGGTTTTTTGGTATATAAGGGAGTTATTTTAAGCTTAATCTTTTCGGTATATTATACTTAATAATTCGTAAGTTTGTTTACCGTAATCGTTTTAATATTATTATCCTACTTAATTTTACAAATAAAAAACCTATATTACTTACGTACTTAATATTTAAAGTTTTTAATAAAACGGAACGTTATTATTCTTAAACGATCGGTTATTAAAATGGCGAAAAATTTCTTATTATATTTGCTTTTTAATTACTAGGAGTTACTTAAAGTTATCGAATTTTATAAGGTAATCGAAATAATTTTATATAATACGTTAAAAAGGTTTAAAAGCTTGGTTTTCGGGCGAACGTTTTAAAATTACTTTAGAAGCGTACGTACGAGTATAGCTTTCATACTTTAAACGTTTCGTCCCTTTAATAATAACGTTTTTGGCGTTTTTAACGAACGCTTTTAACGCTTTAAGTCCTAAATGCCCAGACTTAAGGTATTAAAACTTTTCTGTTTTTTTGCAAAAGTATAAAGGATCCTTTAATCGCCTTTATAGCTTCCCTTCCTTCTTTTTATTAATCGTCGGAAGCATCAAAATTCCTGCCGGGCTTTGCGGAATTACTAGTAGGTTATTCGAATAAAAAAAAGCGGCTTATATTTAAGGAAAGCTAAGTTATGTACTTAAATAAACTTCGTAAAAATAACGCTTTTGCTAATTTTTCCTTTTTTAAGGGAATAATCCAAACCGTAGTCCTAAATCCCAGCTTTTTTAATAAAATTTCCGAAACAATATTAACGTAAAAACTTTTTATTATTACCATATCCTTAAAGATAAAATTATATTATAGCTTTTTAAAAGCTTCCAATAATACTTCCTTAATTATCCTTTCCCCCGTACCGTTAATTAATAACGAAAAAAATCTTATTTTTATTATTTATCCTATAAAATCAAGCATAAAAATACCGGGGACGAATAGGTTTTTAATATTTACCAAATACTTCGCTTTATAATTATCGATTAATATAGATTAGGATAAAGGGTATTTGCCGAAATAAATAATAATATAAATCCCTAAAATAAAATTAAGGGTTTTTAAAATATAAGAATTAATAAACGTTATAATAATATTGCCGAATTACGTATTATTATTACCGTTATTATTAAACGTTAATCGTTTTATAAAACCCCGGATAAGTTTTTTTTATTTAAGGAGCTTTATAAGGTTATCCCGAAGCTTTTTTTACTTATTAAAGTTAAAACGTTTACGGATCCTTTGTAAGACTTTTTAACTAGGGTAAGTAATTTTCCGAATGGTTATTTCCGTAATCGCTACACGTAAAATAACATATTCGAAAAGGTTTTATTTATAAGTCTGGTTTAACGTATTAAAATAAGGATATTTATGGCCATTAAGTTTTTTCGGTAAAAAAATTTACGTTAAGGTTCGGAGGCGTTTCCGATTCGGAAGGTAATCCTGGTAATAACGTAATAAAGATTTTAAGATTTTTAGTTTTAATTCGTAAATTATTTTTATAATATATAGCTACAAATTAAGCCTTAAGCTTTTATAAAGTTATAATAAGCTTATTAAACGAATTATCCCGTATAAGGTTAATAAGCTTTATTTATCCTTACGTTAACGTAAACCGTTTTAATATAAAGTTAAAAAAATCTTTTGCCATAAATAGACCCTTAATTTCCTTAAGGTTATACGCTTTTATTTAAATATAAACAGTAAACTAGGTTCGGTATTATTAATTATGCTTTATGTAGTTTACCTTTATTAAACGTAAAAATTTACGGTACTTTTTACGTACCGTCATAATAATACTTAACGGTAAGGAAATAAGTTAATCCTTTAATTTCTTAAAAAGGTTTTAAATAATCGTTTTTTTTTAAATAATTAAAGTAACTTAAGCGTTTTTTAAGATCTGGCTTTTTATTATCGCGTTAATTTATGTTTAAATGTTAATATACTTTGCGTCGATCTTAAAAGCTTCGTATGCCTTTTTCCGGATATTACCCTTAAGGCGTTTAAAATCTATCTTATATTGCTTTTTTAAATCCGTAGCTTGAAGCTCCTTAAGAGCTTCGGAAGTAAGATTACGCTATTCGATATTAAGATAAAAGTTCTGCCATTAAACCAGAACCTACGCATATTATTTCCTTAGCTAAGCATTAAATTCTGCAATATATTCCTCGAACGAAGGGAGCTTCCGAAAGCCTATGGAACGCTTAACGTCGGGCGTATCTAGGTCGATAAGGTGTCATATACCGCGTAAAAAAGCGTTAAAACGTAAAAAGAAAAACTAATTAAGGTAACTAAAGCGATTCTTAAGGATTACGTCCTTAAGAATGGGATTATCCGACATATTAAAGGGCAATAAGGTTTTTAATTAATAAAAAAGAAGTTGCGATTAACTTAACCGTAATTATCTTGCGCAGCTAAAGTACCGGGCTTATAACTATTACAGTTAGGCTGATCGCGGGAGAAGGTTGCATAAGGTGTGGGAAGTGTAAATTGTTATGGATAATCTAGGCTCTAAAGAGCAGTGGCTAGGAAGCTCTATATATAGTGTGGGAGCCCCGGAACAACGTTGTTACGGGGTCTCTACAGCTCCTAGGGGCGTTGATGACTAAGCAAGTGACCCCTATTCTGCGACATAATTTAAATTATAAAACATTCTTATTGAAATGTTAATTAATACGTCGTCTAAATATAAATTTTCGTAGGTACCTATTAGTGAGCAGGTACCCCTTGCAAACCCTACACTGAAGAAACGTTGTGTTTGCCGACAGGAGGGCCGGGATGTGGCGAACGAGAAGTTGTCGAGCACGATGTTACATGTCTGTTGTTACCACCAGGGATCGCATATGTTCGATTATTGGTAGAGATAATGCGACTGGGTGTCGTCAAAGTGTGATGATTGGAAGTCACCAGCAGAGGTTTGGACCTTTATGCGCAGCAGCAATGCAGGAGAGTGGCTCAGGGGTAATAGCCACCTCAGAATTGAGCCGGCCGGAATCGGCGCATACAAGTCGGAAAACGGGTTGCATCACCAATTGGTTACGACCTGGTGTCAGTCCTTTTAATATTGTTTTCTACAAGTACATGGCAACTACAATCCTCGGTGTTCAATCTGCACTTGTAATTGGCCTACGCTGACGTCCAGGTAGCCTACCTACTGTACCATCGAACCATATGTATCCACAACCGACTCCAACAAATCTTCCACTGTAACATTTGGCTAGGAGATACGAACCAAGGCTGGGAAAGCCAGAGTTCCTTCAGAACCATCCGCCGACCATAATAGAAGCCATTTCTAGCGAATCTGTGAATAGTTCATATCTCGGGCGCCATAAGATCACACAGTAACTGGTAACGGCAATTTTGGGTCTAGCTCTGGAACAAATGGGAATTTCGTACCCAGTCAAATAAGACTAATCGACGTTTTGAGGACTACGCTGCTGGTTAGCTTCGCACTAGGTGCCTGGAACGAGTCCCTTCTAAGATGGCGAGGACATAAGACGCATAATGCATTCTCATTAACTCTCCGGTCGGTTCTTGGTAATGTTTCTGCTTGCCGATCTCTATGAGACCCTGACATCACCCACTGAAGCATATACGGCTGAAGAGGAAGGCTATTACTAGGTTGGCTGCTAACAGGTCCTGTCTGGAGGGGAGGGTTGTGAAGCCTAATTAAATCCAAGTAAAAATAGTTACAACTAGGAGAAAGCTGGACCGGAGATGTAAAACCGCGATCCTACTAGTAGCAACCCTAGCCAAGCTAAGGCTAAGCTAACAACCTAGTTTTCAGCTGGGTCTGACAATCTCCTAGATGCGCCCCATCCCTTCTCCCCCTAGCTTGAATCTAGGCACCCTGCTTAGACATCCTTCCGAAGATGTACGACTCCAAAGTGCTACCAGAATATACGACCCAAGGCTTTGGGACAATCTTGTTCTTACTGTAATGGCCTCAGTCGACACAACGCCCTCTTCATTTGTTCTGCTCCGACTTCCTTCCAACACCAAGCCGCGAATTATCACGCAATAGAATGGTGGTTCTTGGCTAAAAGCTAATAGCTTCAGGAAGCGACATATGATTGGGCATGAGCACCACCGTACTGCCGGAAACGATTACTGGCATCTCTCAGCGATCCCGTAGATGCTGTTTTTAAATACAAATATTTGATGTCGATAATGCCCTCTATGGTAAGGTCTAGTGCAGCTAGCAACTATGTCGCATTAGGACAAAGCTTACGGCACGATGATATCGAGGGGTAGAAGCAACTTAACCGAAGCCCACCGGTTGCGCAATCTGTTGCGCAACAGCCAAGTGCTATCCGCCCATATGGCCTTTCCCTTAGGTGGACATACATCCATTTGAAGCCATCGTACATGGATATAATGCCCATATTTAGTAGATGTGGCGTCATATATAAAATAATGTGGCAAGCTATACCAGCCACTTTGCTGGCCGGAAGCGTCACCAATTAAGTAAGGCGTCGGGTAAATGTACGGACTACTGTTATGGTACATATTATTGCATGCAAAGGGTTAGCAGAGCAGTGTACCCTTGGACACCCACAGGCGTCCGCGCGTGGCCATCCATATGGATGAATCACCGGTTCCTTCCGTATACTTCAAGGTGGTGGATGGACGTCCATCCACTCCATAGGGCGGCTGGTGGAGTAGATTGCGTTGCTTCGACCTCTGACCTTGATATGACTCGTTGCCTAAGCCCTTTCGTAGCTTTTCAAATAAGAAGATCAATTTATTAACCACAATCACGAAGGATGGACAATCTGTTAAGAATACTGTACAGTAACTGTTCTTGTCGTCAAAATAGCTTGCTCGCTATCATCATCCGAGCCGCGAGGTCTCGCATCCCAAGAGTCGTTTTGCCCAGCTTCGATAGTCGTAGTCCCAATCCCTGTAACTACGGTGGTAGTTCCCTCCCCGCTTTTACCCGTTTTTACCCCCATTCGTGATAGTGTATGGAACTCTACGTCCTCATCATCGAGCGTATTGCCGAACCGAGCGTAGTACTGGTTGCGATGTTTTGGCGAAGTTACAAACGACCTGCTTCTTGGTATATTGGGATCTGATGGGGAACTGCTTTGAGAACTAATTAAAAGTTTGGGGGCTATATGATTTACGAAGCGGCGCAAAGTAGGAACAGAACCGCATATGATAAGCAGGTTTGCCTCGATTAAACTACATGTATAAGAAACACCAGCACGGAGTTAGCATATAAAAGTTTATTAGATAATGTGAGATCTGAATAATGCCGAAAAATGGAAGGCCTCATACTACGGCAGGACATAAGTAAAGCTCATAGATAGACAGGAGCGAATTGAAGCATAAGGCCGCTTAACAATATTTATGTAAATAGGGATGTAATAAACTCACACCCAAAAGCTTGCGGGAGCAGTAACCCAGCTACTATCCGGATCCGTAAATAACACGGACAGGTAAGCAGCTCGTATGATTGAGGTAATAACGGTACTATGGAACTTTATTAGCACGATCCCGATATGACCTACAAGACAACCTGGACCGTACATAGACCCGATTCCGAAAACGCATGCAACACCTATTTTATGTGCTAAACGCATCTTAAGTCCATATAACATCCGAAGCGGTAGAATGAACAATGCGATATCCGAAACGATATTGGTAACTGCCATCGTTATGAATAGCGCCGGCTGGCTGATGCACGACCCCTCTACCTCCTCGGTAACAGTCCATGCTTTTCGTACTGGGTTGCATACGAATATAAGACCGAAAAAGGTGATGGGTGTATAGAGGCAGACAGCGACGATGATCGTCCATACGGTTATTTGGAACAGGCGTACTGGTAATAGGCGTAGGTAAAATACTAAGAGCGCTAATTTTGCAAGACCTGAACAGACGGTGTAAACAGGAGGGTCAGCATAAAGCATCTTTCCGTAAATAACTAATTAGCTTCTTCCATGGTATGCTAGGGGCTGTGTAGAAGCGGTCAGCGTCGGCGGGGGGATGGGGAGAGAAAGAAAGAGAATACACATAAATCATTTAATGAACATAGGAGTATGAGATCTTACAAGGACGAATTTTTCGAATTTCTCAATAGGTAGCTCCCACGCATGTACTCCTAGAAGACCAGTGGCCGCCGTATCTATGGAATTCTTTCAGTTAAGAGGACGACCCGTGTCTCATATAATCGATCAATCATACACACTATGAGCACCTGCGTAGCTATCGACAAGAGCTAAGCAACGGCGGTTAGTCCATTTGCGAATATCTCCTCTGTTGCGGATATCTGAATCCCATGCACCTACGTATGATGCAGCTAATAATCCTGCCCATGAATTGTTAGCTGCTACTTCTTCTTGGAAAGTCTGACATAATATTCGTACCGTCGTCAATCTGTAATCCGTTCGCCAAGAAGATCTTCGTATAAAATTTTTGGTAAAGGAAAAACAACGAAAGCAGATTCCCGACTGCAAACACAACACACAGCGCGGTGAAATATTGCTGCTGCGGGTTATCGAAGTCTACGATGTATCCTTCTGGCGGTGGCAGTAGGGTGATAACCCCATTTGTCGACGGGAAGCCGGCGGCGTTAGACATCTCGTCCCCCCCCTCTCCTGTATGCCCAAGTAAAAGAAGTCGGTTCAGCAGTCGGAATCAAAAGTGAAGTGATTTGGAGTCCAAGATAGGGACGAATTCGCCCGACAACGCCTCTCTCATCCGCCGTTCGATAATTAATATGTGAATATTCCCCGTCAAAATGTCAGAGGAACTGGGACTTCAGCATGCTAAAGAACCTTCGACCTATTGGATGTGCATACCAGAATTTATAACCAGCTAATTTGTAGGATATCTAATGGATTTGCTTACAGCACTTGGCGCCTCGATCATCAATGCGCAGTAGCTCGAAGGGCATGGGTCCCGACTCCAAATCAGACGCCATCGACGCATCCCAACATGGGGACAGAGTCAGTACCGGGGAACCGGACCTAACATACAAGGCAGGGTAACCTTGTCATAACTAAGGTAAGGCATGCACAAGCCCCTATTAACCTGATAGCGCCTTTGCATGTGCTTGGAATGGTAAGATTTCGGGAAGAATCATTCCATTTCTAAAAGAAAGGCGCTTAACAAAAAACGGAAAACAAGTTCTGCTCATACTATCACTTATCTAAAACAGCGCCGTATGTTCCAAAGGCTTTATTCATTATCATCTGGCCGGTACCAGCGAACAGCAGATTGAATCTTGCCCTGAAGCGGTCGTACGCAAAGTTGGTAAGCCCAGGAAGCTACACAACGCCGAAATCGGTAGGAACGCCAATTGCATTATGGGAAAGGAACGATGCTGCACATAATGGTTGCCCACTGAGATTCAAATTAGTCAGAGAAGTGTGTGACACCATAGAAAAGCTAGGTGTCGGGCCGCACCGGCTCCGAACCCGAAAGGACATACCATGCGGCAGCAGAAGCAAAAAGGGCGGGCGTGAATGGCATGCAACAGGGTCTACGACCTTGAACGTAACTCCCAAGGAGTTTCTCTTGAGATCCCTTCGAACAATGCGCGATGGTGGATCTTTATTGGACACACAAAGTGGGTGAAGTTTCATTGGCGATCGAACTAATTCAAGCCACGACTTTTACTAAGCAGCCACTTAACATTCCAGCAACAGTCCGGCGAGGTTGGTGGTCAAAATAATGCCCATATCAGTTCGTCAGACTTGTTTTGCATTACAGCTTAATCTAGGTAGGTTTCGCATTTGCTCCTGTTCCGACCATTATTTCCCCCCAAAATGAAGAGATGCTAAGAACTGAACTTAGCCTGAATGGTTACGCTTTCAAATGCGTGGTCAGTCACGTGATTCAATGGCAACCATTGCTATCTTAGCCTCTTTGGTCGAAGATCGTCGTGAGGATTCTACAAGTGCTCAGAGCTTAAAGCTGTCTCTACGTCGTATAGGTTCACAAATAGTAGGCCTATGCTCGATGGCTGTTGCTAGTAAGCCACTGCGAACGACGGTGGCTTACATACTATGTATGATGGGCAAGTCTAACATTCTCGCGCGGTATCTCTCCACATATCAGCTTCCCGGATTTTCTTTCAGTTGGCCAGTTTCGTGCACTAGCTGACACCTTACATAGAAGCATCTATTTCGCAAGATACTAAGTATTATTCCCTTCTGGAAGGAAAGAATCGAGTCTTGGCAAGACCCATCGAAAAAGCTACATTGCCAATCGGCCCCACTATCTCCGCAGGGCACCTGGTAAGGATTTATCGCGAAGAAAAGTTTCAAAACAGGCGTGATGCAGTTGACTTTTACCTTTAAGCTTAGGATAGTCGACGCTAAAGGCATTCTAAGTGGAACTTCCCTACTTGTCCGTCTTACTACGTCGTAGGGGTATGTTAAACATCCTAGTCAGGTGCTCCCGAGCTATCTAACTTACTCAGGACCTAGCGTTTGTCATACAAATACACCATATTGTAATAGATATCCACTACTTTTGTTAATACAACGGTTAGCTCTTTAGTTCTTCATGTGCTACCCCCTACCGGCAATCATATCCTAACAGCTTTATTCGGAAGCAATTAAAAGGCGCAAGTAATTAATTAAATGGCGGAAGCAGTTAAATGGTAGTGCTAAGGAAGTGTATACGTAATAGGGGTGGTATTATGTATCCGTAAAGTTAATAGGAAACTCGTAGCCAATTAGTATTAAGATTAACGTTGGTGTGGCCCTAAGGGCTACCTGACAAGGATGTTTGTATTCGGCCTGATACTCAGTAGACCTTACAATAGATTAGCACTATGATCGACCTTAGACCAGGAAATCAGTATTGCTCACAAGACCGTAATTAGCGGTCGACCATGACCTGTTTAACCTGGAAGTCCCAGAAGCCCTATAAGCCCTAGAAGCCCTAGGAAAACCTGGAGGCCTAGGAAGGCCTTGCGGCTTCGGCAGTATCGGTTTCGGGGGCGGAATAATTTGTAATCCTTGAGTGTAAATCTATTTGACGATATCTCCAAATCAATCTTGAAAAGAAGCAAAGTAATTATAAAGAGGGTTGGGATTTTAAATTTTTAGCAGGTTATTAGCCTAATACAGAAGGTACTAGCGCTGAAGGCCTACTGAAGCTTTATAAAGTTGCGCTACTTTATAAAAACGCGGA
Source organism: Monosporascus ibericus (assembly GCA_004154915.1). Classification (NCBI taxonomy): domain Eukaryota; kingdom Fungi; phylum Ascomycota; class Sordariomycetes; order Xylariales; genus Monosporascus; species Monosporascus ibericus. The sequence goes on from QJNU01000218.1 coordinate 26,582, forward strand.
TGCGAAGGTGCTTTAAATGTTAACGTTAAATCCTTGTTGCCTAAAATGTACCATCAAGTTGTTACAGGAACAGGGGTTCCTGTCTCTAGGAGACCTGCTTGTCAGACCTGGTGTGGACCCGTTTCGGGTAAATCACGGGCTAGAAGGCTTGGCTTTCTAGGTGATCTAAGTGATCTAAGTGATCTGGTCCAGATCACATAGATCACATAGATCCACGACACACTCATTGAAAGACAATTGGATATATAACGAACCGGTTTCCTATGTAAATAGCACCTACTTAGTTTCGCTCCTTAGCTATCAATCTAAGCTCTCAACTAAGAGGCAACTGCACCGTTCTCTAATTGAGGGAAGAGTCTTTAAATCTCTTTAACGAACAGTATGAGACCCTGACATCACACACTAAAGCATATATTTGGCTGAAGATGAAGGAATTATCTGGTTGACCTCTAAGAGGTCCTGTCTGGAAAGGGAGGGTGGCAGAACCTCCTTAAGTACACATAAAACAGTCGCAACTGAGAGAAGCGATACCGGAGACATCCAGCAGCCTCCTCCACTAGTAGCAAAGCTAGGTAAGCCACGGCTTAGCTAACGAATCTAGACCTTCACCTAGGTCTGACAAACAGGAACCCCAGTGAATCATTCCTCGCCCTATTGTTACCTGCAAATCAAGACCCCTTTTCGGATCACCTTTCCTTCTATATATCATCCGTACGCTTGCTACTGTTAATACTAAAGCGTACATCACACACATTTCCTTAACACTTGGCATTAGCGCCACTAATAAACGCAAAACACCAAGGCCGTAATCCCGCGATAAAGGCGTTTTGGCTTTCACAAAACAACCTATAAGCGGAGATAACGGCCCCTAATACCCCCCAAAGACCTATTGTGGTCGACGACGACGCGGCCCAGCACACCGGTTCGCCTAAGCCACCCACCCCTACGAATCTACAGCGGAAGAAAAAAAAAAGACGTTTAAAAATGCGTTTACTTCTGAAACTAACCAACCAGGAAAGACCGCTTCCCAAAACCCTCCCATAAACATAACATCCTTAGCCCTAATGGCCTAGCTCGACGAAATAGAACGGCAGGCACGAACCAAAAAATAGGTTATTTACGACCTGGCAAAAATTTTGGACATATTAATAAGTTTTTATAAAAGGGACTATTTAACAAAGCATAAACGCCAAACCAAAGGCTTAATCGAAATGCTAATAAACCATTTAAACACGGCAATATTCTCCGTTATAAATAAAGCACTTTACGCACCTATCCGGCTAATAAGCTTTTAACCTACCTCTAACGAAATACCGCGGACAGTTACAGCCTCGAAACAGGTTTCATAAGCCGAAATTTTAAACTTTATTCCCAGTAATAACGTTACCCTAACCCGGACTAACACTACACGGAAAACGACGTTTACCTCGGCATAGCAAGAAGCTAAGGACGATATCCGGATACTTATCCGCCTAAACGAAAAACAAAAAGCATATAAGGAAAATCCTTTTACTTTAAGGGCTGCTTTATATAAGAAATTTTAAAACCTTGGATTTACCCTTACGGACATCCCATAGATCCAACCTACCAAACTAAGTAAGCCATTAAAACGGCTTTAAAACGCATCCAAAATTTGCTAATAAACCCAGATAACAAATAACGTATCAGTAGGGTAATAAATGCTAACATAATAAAGCTTCCAAAACACTGGTACATATATACGATTACCAACGTACCCTTTACGTTCCCATCATATATAACGCCGGAAGAAATTATTAAAATATTTAACGTAATAAGGAATAAAATATATACTTAAACCAAAAAGCATCCGGTTAAAGTAAAGCCCTTTAAATACGAACCAAATCCGCATACCGGATTAAGCACCTAAATTATTTTATTTCGGGAAGCAATTCGCCCCTTCTGCCTCTTTAATAATAGCAGGTTCGCTAAAATTATAGATAAAAAAACCCTTATTAAAATATATAACCCCGGCTGCCAAAAAATATTACATTACTAAACGATACATAAAAACGGCTTAATATAACAAATATAAGGACAAATTAGATAATTACCCGGATATAGCCGAACCTTATACAAAAGCGCTTAAATGCACTAACTATAATAAGGCCTTTCCAGCAGACCATGCAAGGTATGCAGCAATACCGAAAAAAAAAAAAGACAAATATTAATCCCTACAAAAAAACAGCTTCAAGCGATACGTAGGGCGGAAACGAAACGGTATAGAGATTCAGCCGCCGTTAACGAAAATCAAGCCAAAGCTAAAACCGAAACTTAGGTAAAAGCCGAGGTACAGCTAAACGCGGAATCGTTAGGGCAAAATGACCAACCCAGCCCCGAACCCGACTTAACAACAAAAACCCGAACCCCGGACGACCAAATTCCGAAGGGCAAAAAGCAAAAAAAAAGCCAGGACCCTAAAAAAACAAAGCCTAACCATACCCCATCGGAAAACACGGAAAACTCGATACATATTACCTCTAGCTCTATTCCCAGCAAGGGAAAAGGCGTAACGGTTAATAATACTAAGATAACAGATATTACCGCCAATAAGCGAAAAACCCGTAAGGCAGTAACAAACGCCAAAGCAAATTAAAATGCGGTAGTCTTTAACGTCGAATAACAGGATACCGACGGGACCAAATAAACGCCGGGTAAAAACGGCGGTAGGGACGGTTACGACAAAAAAAACGAAAGCTCCTAATAACATGGTATAATACACAAAAAAACCTACCGGCATATATCACGATATTCGAAATTTGCTGAGAAAAAGAAATAAACGTAATACAGGTCCAAAAGCTATAAGTCGGAAAGAAAACGATTATATAAAATTACCCAGGGCATAAATCGTACGCACCTATAAACGACTGGACAAATTTATACGACGGGCCCCGAATAATAACGTACATACGGAAAGGTAAACGGTTAAGCGCTTAGTAAAAAAAACCGTTTTATTTTAAGGATATTAATTACTTAAAAGTAAACGGATATTTTATACTTAACTTATATAGGAAATTATATAAAAACGAAACGTTAAATTTCGTACTAGGATTATAAATATTACCGAATAATATTATCGGGGGTAATTAAAACGTATGGCACCTTATTTTTAAACCTGGAATTACCGGAAGAAGTAAAGGCGCGATTATCGCATAATGAATAATAAATAATAAACTTTCATTTACTGGGGTCCCTAGCTAATTAACCCATAAGATAGGTTACGTACTAAACCTGATCTTTTCGGACGTACCGTTTACCGAAACGATAATATCGGCAGAAATAAAATCTAAATCAAATTACGAAACATTATTAACTACCGTATCAAATAAGGGAACAAAAATATTAAACTAATTCCGATATAAAATAACAGAAAACGATATCGAGAAATTTATAAGGTTAATTAAGGTAGGAACGGTTATTTTACCGGACGTAATAACGGTATAACGAATAACGGAATTAAACGAATACGTAATTAAAATAAACGAAGTATTTAACTTAACGTTAAAGGCCGTTAAAAAGCCGGCCCGAAACGGTAATCATAAAAACGGATAATAAACGTATTAATACGCCGAAACCTACTAAAGGTTTAAAAAAACGAAACAATACCGTCCATTAAACGATTAAGTATTTACGGAAAAATACCGTAACTTTTTTAAGGTAATCCGTAAAACGAAACAAAATTATTAAAGAAAAATAATTAATAAAGCTATTACGGATAAAAAATTATATAACATAATTAACTGGCATAAATTTAGGCCAAAGTTTAAGTTACCCCTATAAAGGATCGGGAAAAGGATTATGGAAAATATTTCGGAAAAAGCAAAAATGTTCCGGATTAAAATTTTAAAAAAGTTTAACGATAAGAATAACCTTAGCTATAACCCGTTAACAGGCTGGCGGCCTTTTAATATTCGGTTATTATAAAACTTTACGATAATATTCGAAAAAATCGAAACGTATATTATAAAAATAACTAATATTTTCCCCAAGGTAAATAATATTACGGTACGGCTATTAAAAAAATCTTAGGAACATATTAAGTATTACGTTTACGGAATATTTCGAAAATATTTGGAACTGGCATATTTTTTAGGCTTATAACATTATACGAAAGTATTTATAATACCGAAAGCAGATAAAAAGGACCGTACTTTACCTAAATCTTAAAAACTTATCGCGTTATTTTCTTACGTAAGTAAAGGCTTAAAAAGATTAATAACGAAAAAAATGGTATGGACGGTTTTAACCCGGGGGGTACTTAATTAATAATACGGAAAGGTATTTTTTAAAAGATTTATAATAAACTTAATAATATTTTTCGTTTATAAAGCGGAACGAACGCTTGCGAAAAATTAAAAAATTTCGATAGTTACTATAAATATAAAAGGGGTATTTAACGCTTTATTAAAATAACGACTTTTATAACGGATAAGGAAATAAGGTTAACTATTCGAAATCCTTAAATTTATAAATTTATTTTTTACAAAACGGCATATATAGGTGTAATTAAAAACGGTTATAACGGATTTTAACCTATTCGGGTACGGAACGCCTTAAGGATTTTTATTATTACCCGTATTATATATATTATATCTGGCGGAATTTTTAAAACAAAATTCGGATTTACGCTTCGATTATGCGAACGACCTTTATTTATATAAAACGTTTAAATTATTTAAATATAACTTATAATTGCTAATAAAAAATATTAAAAAAATATTACGATAAAAAGACGTTAACAAAGTATATTTCGTATTAAAAAAATGCGAATTATTTTATATAATTTAATTTACGAAAAACAATTTTAACCTATTAGTAATTATAAGCGACCGCTTTATTATTAATCCGGTTTCGGAACCGGAAGGTAATAACCGAATATTAGCATTATGCTAGCTCGGGGTATGGTTTAACCGCAAATTTACCTTTAAGCGTTACGTAACGGAAAGAATAAATAAAGCTATAGTATTAATATAATACATTCGCAATTTAACAAATATTAAATATAACCCATTAACGTCGGGATTCCGGATGGTAATAATTACGTACGTTATTCTTATAGCATTATACGGTAACAAAGTTTAATATAAAAGCAAAAAAAAAGCCGTTTAATAACCGGGCATATTTCCGAAAAAAAATGGTTAATACCAAATTAAGCTGGTATATCGACAAAATATAACGGGCATTAAATACGGCGGCAAAAGTTATAATCCCGGTATGGAAAACCATACTTATTACCGCAGTTTATAAAGATGTAGGCTTATTAATAACGTAAGTAACTTTCGATTAGGCCTTATATAAATTTTTTTATAAATTACGTATAATAAATAAATAATATTTATTAATTAAGCGGACGGAACTGGATATTATTATCCGTAAGCGAAAAGTAAACGGGTAATAACGTTTTAAAACAAAAATATAATACATAATACGCCCGCTACCGCCGGTTTAATAACCGCTTTTAATTTTATTTCGATATCCGCCGGGATTAAAAATAAAACTAATTCATAAATTTAAGAAAGAAAAAATAGTAAACGTTTTTTAAGCGTAATTAAGAAATTTACTTAAAAAAGATATAATCGTTTATACGAACGGCTTTTAAAATAACTTTTAAGTAAAATATGGATACGTTATTTATAAGGGTAATAAATTACTGGTTACGGAATAAGGAAAATTATATCCGATTTTTATAGTTTTCAACGCTAAGGTTATTAGCGTATAAAAAAGGTTATAATACGTATTTAACCCGTTACCGGAGATATTAAGGTAACGTATTTAGGTATGTCTAGATAATACCGCGGCGATTTAGGGTTTACGTATTAACGTAACGTTATCGTCGTAATGGGCTTATTTTAAATTTTACGTAGCGATAAAAACGCGCGAAATCTAGGTAAAATGGTACTTTAAGTATTACGGCGTTCCCGAAAACGAATTAATAAACGAATTAATTAAGGCCGGTTCGAAATTATACGAAATAAACGAAAATTATACGATTACCATTTACGGGGTTAAATTAATAATTAAGTAACGAATAATAGCTTTTAAAAGGATATAATAAGATAATACCAAAACGAAATTATTAAAACGTTATAAAAATGAAAATTAAATTACCATATATGTTATCCGGAAAAATTAAAAGTAATAATTAAACTAAAATTATATTATTTTCTGGCAATCCGAACGGGGTCCGGTAATTTCACGTAATATTACCGGAAACTTAAATACAACGATATAAAGTTAAATTACTTTTACGGCAATAAAAAAAATCCGGAACATTTAATACGTTGTAAAAAAATAACCAAGATATTTAAAATCTAGCCGGAACTACCGCTTAAAAAACCATACGGTTAAAAGGCGCGTAATTACTTACGAAAGATAATAAAAAAGTTTACAATTTTCCGCAAGTTTATTAAGGTTACCGAATTTTATAGTACCATTTATATATAATAACGCAAGGCAATATTTAACGGTAATAAGAAGGAAAAAAAAGAAAGGGGTAAAAATAGGGGAGCTATTTACTTATATTACTATTAATACCATGCTTAGGCACGAAAATTAGGGGCCTAACCGGATCCTATCCTTACGGTTTCGGTTCGAAACCTAAAACATTAACTTAAGGGCTAGGGGTAAAATTACTTTCAACCAGCATAACGACATTACCTTCCGATGGGCCACGAGGGAAATACATTTAGAACCGCCTGTCGAAGGCGATACGTCCTAGGACGAAATTTGCTAGATGGGTTTCTGTATATAGAGTAAAATTATCTAGCCTAGCACGCCCAATATACCCTAAGGGAAGCTCTGGGATAGCCGCGTTACGGCAGTCCCCCCGGCGTTAAATACTACAACAACAACAACAACCCCTTTTCGGATACTGCTCATACCTCCAGGTGGATGTATGACAGGTTCGTTACACAAGTCTTAATGAAGTCGGTTTTAAGGTATTAGATTTGTTTTAGCAACTTTTATCGCGGTACGCCGCGAATAAGATTTAATTACGATGGTGCTGTAAATCGGTAGCTAGCCCGATGGACAATATTTCGTTGTACCGAATGTAATGTTGAAATTTGTAATAATGACCAGTGTTGGTATATGTATTATAGTGTAATATCGGTACGGCTGAGGTAGCTTCTCCTGGGAGTGTCACCCACCTTCAGAAAATTGTTGCAATTAAGGAACAGTTCGGTTGACTCCAATATGGCTTGCTGATTGACATTTTTGTACGAAGGTCGGAAATTTCGACGAACCAAAACAAATCAGCATTCGACCCAAAATCCTTTCAGTATCGATTTCGTTGCTAAGGGGTAGTTCTCAAACTTTCAGATTGTCATGTCCTAGCTAGCCCCAAGAGGGGGAAGGGGACATATAGCTAACGGCGCCCTGGGTGCTCCAAGGGAACTTGGAGTATTGCTGACCTTTTGGCGCAGTGGCTTACAGGGCGGCCGCCGTGACAATTATACTCCAAGTTCCCTTGGAGCACCCAGGGCGCCGTTAGCTATTTGTCCCCTTCCCCCTCTTGGGGATAGCTAGGACATGACACATATTCAGCAGCTTATTCTGGATATACTTAGGTTTTTCCGGTGATGTATTATGGGGCTTGTACCGCAGGTATTTCTGGGGGCTGCTGAATGCTTGACTGGTGGGTCTAGGCCCACTTATCTGCGATGCAACCAATTAAAATTAATTATTATTTTTAAGTTTGCTGAACGTACGGACATAAGTTTTAGTAACGAAATCGGTACTAGAAGGATTGTGAGTCGATGGCTGGTTTATTTTGATTCGTCGAAAACTCCGACCTCGGTATTATTCCATCAAAAAAGGTCATTCAGCAAGCCATGCTGAAAGCTTGAGAACTGCACCTAAATGTTTATGTCCGTACATTCAGAAAACTTAAAAACAATATCAAATTTAATTGGGTGCATTGCCGGAATAATGGGGATTGACCCACCAGCAATAATAAAGATACCTGGGGTACAAGCTCCAAAATACATCATCGGAAAAACCTAAGTATCTTAAGCATCAGCAGCTCATGCTGAAGTTCACCGAACTGCATTTTAGTGGCCCATGGTAATTGACGGTAAGAATGTGTCAGATACAGCTGTTAGCACCAGAATGATTGCCACAATTGCGATCATTCCACCGATCTTTTGCCCTGGTGGCGTTGCGGTATTGGTACACCCGTTACATCTAGCCACGGCTGCGCCGTAAGCGCAGTCACCACCTTAAAAATAGGGCCTGATCTCGATGAGGTAAAAGACCAACAATTCCAAACCCAATCGGGGTTTGGATAGCCTTGTAAGAGCCGGTGCAACTAAGGGTGTGTTCGGTAGAGCTGGGAGAGGAGGGAAAAGTGGCATTGTTGCCCCACCTATTTTGCACAAGGAGTTATGCATTTCGTCCCATGTTACCTCAGCTAGCTCAGGCCTCTCTGGCTCGTTCTCTATTTTCTTCAAAGTCACTTAAGTACCGCTCCACAACGCTAAAAATCAACCAATCAAACCCCAAATCCCCGTAACGAGCCAGCGAGGCCTAAGTTCATGTTATGCGAAAGAGGGGTTCGTTTTGTACATTTCATAATTAAGAAAACCGAAATTCTGCAATATCTTAACAACAAGACGTTTCCTATAGTTATATATATATTCATACGAATCCTTTTATTATGGCTTATCATCAATATTATACTAGTCCTGATTAGGACTTTTTTGCCACTTTTAAATACCAGCGCGTCCATCAGTTACAACCCGAATATGTCGCGTTATTATCCCCCCCTTTTAGAATACGATAAATCCAAATTCTTTTAGTTTTATTAAGTTACGCCTTTAAAATAAAATATACGTACGCGTATAATTAATTTTTAACAAGAATACCGAAAAACGAATTTAACGTTTAAAAACTTTATCCATAATTGGATTTTTTGCAAGGATTTAAGCAAAGCTTTTAATTCGACCATTTAAATTAATTGGTTAATTAACGTATTAAAAAAAGAACGAATACGTAATAGGTTATTAGCATGCAGAAGTTAGCAAAAGTTTATTATTTCTATTAATTAAAATCCTATCATAAGCAAATATTATAATACGTTATACGAAAAGCTTATAACTTTTATAAAAGGGCCTGGATTTTGCCGCTTGCCGAAAAATTTATCATTCGATATTAAAATAATCCATATTACTTTAAACGAAGGTTAACGGTTTATAAATATATTAACTTAACCAAATCGTTACCATAAATCCTCTATCGAATAACTTTTCGGTATTTCTTATTATACTATTCGACCAACATCCGGAATATTTATACCTAATCCAAAAACGACGGTAAATATTACGATACGGATAAAATTATTAAGCTGCTTTAATTTGTCGTATACGTAAACTTAATTCCCGTAAGGCACTTTGGAATTATAAAATTTAATAACCTTTTTTATAACGTTCGATAAATACCCCCGGTTTATTATAATCCTAATTAAATAATTGCGGATATCCATAATCTTCGCCCTATTATTAACATAAATAATGGTCTTAATAATAATACGTAAATTATTAAGTTAAATTAAAGGGATATTACTTAATAATTCGGGGATATTAATTAACAGGAAATCTAAATACGTTTAATTCGAACGTTAACCTTTAAATATATAAAAAAAAAAATATTAATTTCAGGGCGATTAATATTAAAATGCCGGATTTTTATCTTATAATCATATTTAATTAAACCTTTAATTTAATTAAAGTTGCCATATTTCGCGATCTTTTTTTTTATAACGTTATTAGCAATTACTATATACGCAAATTAATATACGTAAGCAGGAAAAATAAAACGTAAGTTACGGATATTAACATATTTAAACCGGAAGTTTTTCCATTCCGATAATAAATATGCTTTATTAATAATAACCAAGCCATATTATCGTTCGAAAACAGAATTTAATATAACAATTTGAAACTAATCGTTCGATAATTATTTAGGACCAAGAATAATATGATTATTACCCAGTAGTTATACGTTCGAACATCTTTAAATCGAATTTTTTCGTTTCCGCCGATATTAGAATAAAAGTAAAACATAATACTACCAATATAAAAGCTTATTATTTTTCGGCCAATTTAATTAAAGGTATAACCTGGATAATAATTAAGTCGGTTATTAAAAAAAAGGCTTAAATAATTAAGAACTTTCCAAAGTTTATTTTAATAACGAAAAAAATATTAAGCTTTCCGAATATCAAATTATATACCGTATTTATTTGTTCCTTCCGTAAAATACGGCCTTACCCGCCAAACATGCATTTAATATAAAGCGAATAAACCGACGGCGCAAAATCTTTATATAATTATCGGCTATACATAAAACGTTAACGTATAAATTAATTACGTTTATATCGGTAAGAAACCGGTAAAACTATCGGATAAAGATAAACGTATCGCTTTAAAATATTAGGTTTTCGAAAATCTAAAATATATACCTTAAACCTTTTAATATATTACTTATACTTGGCTAATTAAGACGAAAATATATTTCGGGATTTATCATAGGTAATCTTAAGCCTTATATATTATTATTTTGGTTTATAAGGTTATGTTATTATCGTACTGGCCTAAGGGGGGTAAAAGGTTATGGCATATACAGAATAAGATTTTTAGCCATTTTTTCGGGCGCGTATTATTAATTGCGTCCTAATTAGGACTAAATATATATAAGAAGATAAAGATTTTAATTTTATATTAATTTTTCGTAATTATAAAATAAATAACGTTAAATTAAAGTTATCTTTAAAATATTCGAATTAAAAATTTTTGAAGATTTATATGGGGATATGCAGAATAAGGCCAAAAAATCACAACTTAATATCAGGCCCTATTTTTAAGGTTTTGTTATTTCTGTGGAGCTTTTTATTAAAGAGGTTTAATTGATACATCTGACCCTTGCAGCTACTTCCTGATCAAAAGCGCTAGCCACGGCTGCGCCTGCGGCGCAGCTACAACCTCAAAAATCGGGCCTGACCTTGGTGAGATAAGTCCCATGCACCCCCTAGCGCTTGAACTTGCTTATGAAAGCAACCCCTTTTTCGGCTACTAGCTTCTGACGTCTTCGATAGTCAGTTATGAAGTCATAAAGATTAAAATTAGATAGGCCTGAGGACTTAGAAGGTTTATAATGGCCAAAAACATATAAGGCTGACAATTTATAAGGTTATAAAGGTCGAAATCAGTGTCAGCAGTTGCTGCGGGAGCCCTCCGTCGCCGCCGCTCCTTCAGCGGCTGCGATCAGCTAGCCCTTAGGTCTGGTTGCCAAGGGTACATTGCATAACTTTTCGCAGCCGCTGCTCATAAAGTCTCACGATGATCGCTTCCTGATAGAGAAAGGCCTTGTGGCTCTTAAAGTTTAATATGGGCCGGAGGGGCGAAAAGCTACAAGCTGCGCAGCCGCTGAGATCTACCGACCACACCCTAATACAACCAAGCGCAGCTGTATTTTAACCTCAGCTGAGCCGTAATAGGCGTAAGTCGGGTTTCTTATCCCCTAAATATAGCCCTTTAACGTATTTTAAAACCCTTATACAGCCTTCAAGCTTAAAATAATCATTTTGCAAAAGGGTTTACAATCAGCCCCAGTCTTATCCGTTCGCCGAGCAATAGCCGCCCTACCCATACACCAACACCATCACCTTTACTTAGACGTTTTGCAACGAATATTAGGTTAATTAAAAAAAGGAAATTATCTACAGGTTTTTCAAAAGCTGAGGATTAATATTTTGTATACTATCCACGGGCGCGACGTACGGCGGCTAATCTTCTAGGGATTAACTTAATAAGCTTCTAGATAAAACCTAGATTTATCTTCGCTTACGCGTTCTAAATTACCTTTTTCGCATATTTGAGATCCGATTGATTTTTTTTAAGGAGTTTAAATTAAGGCTTTATTTTATATATCTTCTTCTTTAAAGCTTACCAAACGTGTTTTATTGGGTTCAAATCGGGCAAGTAAGTAGGTTAATTAATCGTCTATATCCTATAACGTTTTAGCCATTTTAAAGTTATCCCTTTTACGTAAATTGGGGCGTTGTTTTGCATAAAGGGATCGCCAGTTTCGTAAAAAGGTAAAAAACCTTACTTTAAAACGTTATAATAACTTCGCGACGTCGTTTCGCCGTAAGGAGCGTCCGGATTACCTTTAATAAATTAAAGAAAGTTTAAATTACCTTTATTATTACGGAGCTACATTATAACTTATATTATAATAAATATTCGGGCTTTAACGTAAAGCTTTTTGTTAATAAAATCCTTTCGGTAACGTTCGTTCGATAATCTTATAACCTAAATACCTAATTTATTGGGGTTATTTTAAACGGTATACTTGTCGGAAAAGAAGGCCCTTATAAGCTGGGTTAAACCCTTTCCTTGGCCGTATTTCTTACAGAACGCATATTTTTAACGAACGTCGTTTTTGGTAAGCGTAATTTTTTTAGCAATACGTTATTTGCGAAGGTGGTACGAATGAAGGAACCGTACCGTAATAGTTTGGCTCGCTAAGATTCTCGCCGTACTTGCAAGCTTACGATACGATAAACGAGGCTTTTGGCGAGCAAGCTGATATAGATATAAAGCTTTTCGACCTCGAATTAACTTATTTTTAGCCCGGCAAGGTTTGCTTTTAATTGTGTGGTATTTTTTCGCGCGTTTATATTATTCGTGAACGCGTTGCCGCTTAGTCCTTACGGCGTTGGCCACCTCCGTTTTGCTCGCACCCGCCGCAACGGCCCCCAACATGAAGGCCTTCTGCTCCGGGGTAAATTCCTAACCTTTCTGGCGATTACCGCTTATTATGCGGCCAAATTCTCTCAATTCCGACATGATCTGGCTGAGAAATGGGTGATTAAAAGAGAAGTCTTGTTGTTATAAATCCAGAGAACGCGGGTGTGGAGCCGGAGCGAACGGATAAGATTGGGGCTTAGTTTAGGTAAAACCTAATTCTTGTAGAATGACCAGGCATAAAAGCTCCTCTCGGGTGCTAACGGATAGCATAGCTTTCTCGTGTAGAACGAGTGTTGTAGGTGTCAAGCAATCCGTGATAAAAAGACCTTTATGCAGCAATTCGTTCGAGCACAGTATGATTACTGCTTGCGCAAAGATAAGTTGAATGTCTGGGTTTCAAACTAGCTAGAGGAACCGTAGTTCCACGCTTTCCCTTGCATGCATTTGCGGCCCAAATCTCGGTAACCGAAACAGTGGACGGTATCCTCGGATGCGACGACGCACTCTCACCTTAGTCAGGACCGTGAGGCAGGATCCATCGTACCTTTGTGGAATTGGATCGCAAATAGGCGGACCGCCCTGGTGGTACTGTGCAGTCCAGTATAGCGGACGATCTTCAGCGGCGCCCGGGACGGAGCAATTCCAACGCGGAGAGCCTGCAATTAGCCGCTGCTTGTGTAGCATTCCTGACTATGTACGATCTCGGGATTTCCACCCCATTGTTAGAATAGATAATCAAGCATAAGTGGTATTTCTGTAGCACGGTACAGCTTGCAGATGTTGTGGAATAGGGGGTTTCAAGCCGTTGGTAAATAGGGCAGAGGCCGTACCAAACGAGCGATAGACGGGGCTAGGAGATGAGAAGACAGACATCCTATCGCGGGAATCGTAAGTTAAGACACCACCAATCAGAATGACGCGACTATGCGGATCCTCAAGTTCGTGGCTACCTAAAATGCAAGTATTCGGTCCCATGACTCAATGGGTTACCCGAAACACTGCTATGGCGGAGCGTGTGATACTGTTACACTTGACCCCATGGAAGCTCGAGGTACGGTTAAGCGAGATTCTGCACCGGGGCGCTCAACCGCCTCGACCGCCACATACGGTTCGTCAAGGGTGAGACATGCCTCCACAATAGCCCATGCTGCGGGCTCGTAGTCAAAGGGGAACTTCCATTGATTGAGATCTTCCATCCCGCAGTATTCTAACGATATGCATACTGTATAGGGGTTACAGCGACTAGAGCGGTGAAACTGAGAATACATCTATATCGGCTGCACCCTATAGCGGTGAATCACGGCGAAGCAATTCGCTCGTGTTGAAGACTTGGATACTTTTTCGGATAATGTTGGTAACAGCATATGATCAATATGATCATGTCCCACTAGAACACTGCTGAAAGACAGCGTCCAAATGGTTAAACTCGTGGGACAATCCACCCTACAAGGGACACATGATATAGTGCCAACACCGATGGTCTGCTCTCGGTAACAATTTAAAAACAGGGGAACCGGGTTCCAAGTGGTCGATGTAACGTATGCGGCCTCCAGAGAGATCTAGAGTTTCCGAATACAGAGCATAGGATCTGCATCTCAGATTGCACAGGCACTCTATGTTCTTGGGCTTACCACCCTGTGTTAGGCCAAGAGGGCATTACAGTGACCCAACGGGGACCCAAACCTCGGTCCGCGGGGATAAGGTCCATCCGCCTGGCAGCAGACCGCTCAACAGCTTTTTGGGCCTCGGAATAACCATTCGAGATAGATTACATTGGTTTATCGCACATCAGATCTACTCCAGAAACTTTCATGTCCCGAGACCGACCCATCTTTGTCTCATGCTTTATGTGCATGAGTGATTCACGTTACTAGCCCAGACACTGAAGCTCTTACCCTTGAGAAATAATAACTCTGCACACTCCCGTGGTCACTGTAGGATGGTATTCATTGTTTATACGATATGTTGCTGGAAAGCATAGTGCAATTTCCATAAGATGATAATAGCGCTCTTTGGCAACGACAATATGAATTAGCCCACAAGCCATTAGCGGTGTGCATCCAAGACCCTTACCAATCACTAACGGGCTAAACGGATCCCCCACACGGGTGAAGATCACTCAAGATGAATCGTATGAGGAACCTCTGCAGTGTAAATGTCGTGCTGTTGAAGCGACGGTGTACGTCATTGGTATGAGACCGCAAACTTGGCGTCTACGCAAGCTAGCGCCTGAGCCTGAGTTACTTCATTCCGTATGCAGAAGTATACCTTCAGTCTCACCCTGCCCCCTCAAAAATATGTCGTTGTGCGGTTAGGCTACAGTCATTTAAAGTAAAATGTACTTTCACTTAGCCAGGACGCGGAAAGAAATAACATTCAAGTGGCGCGTTACCTCTAATTAACCAAACACCGACTTGTGCCTACCTTGTCAGTCTCAACAGACTTTGACATACTGCCGGAAGAGTCGTCCTTACCAAAAAAGTGCACCCACGCCATTGACTAGTGTCAACACTCGAGCCACCTGCGCGACTATCTGCGCAGTATGCTGATCTCTTCGCCCAAGATGTCTTTCGAGGCAGCATCTCAAAAGTCGACACTCGCCCCCAGTAACTCCAGCACGGGAAGGTTGGAGAAAAATGATGGACCCCCTCATACCTCCCCTCCGATCCATCGCCTGTCTCTAACGGAAGACTCCCTATTTACTGCGACCGAAAAGCGTGGGAAGTTTACTAGAGAGCCGACGACGGAGTCTCAGTTCTCCAGTTCACTAGTGGCGATCCAAACTCGAGAGGACGGAACGGAGTACCCCACAGGACTGACTCTTCGTCTGATCGTGCTTGCGATATGCCTCAGTATACTCCTCATGGCTCTCGAGTGAGTGCTCGCTCCAGAGCGTTGGGCTATGAACACCCATAGCTGACACCCGTGGAGCAACGCAATTATTACTACAGCGATTCCGAAAATTACGGACACCTTCCATAGCTTGCCTGACGTTGGCTGGTACGGGAGTGGTGAGTTAGGCAGAAAGAACGTGGCACACATATTGGAGACTGACGTATTTCCTGACAGCTTACCTGCTCACCAGCGCTGCCCTGCAACTCTTCTATGGGAAGCTCTACACTTTTCTCAGTATTAAATGCGTCTATCTGACAGCCATCGCGATTTTCGAACTGGGGAGTTTGATTTGCGGCGTTGCCCAGAACTCTTTAACTCTAATTACGGGCCGCGCCGTTGCTGGCCTTGGCTCTGCGGGTATCCTCACTGGCTCTCTCCTGATCTTGGCGCATAGCGTGCCCCTTGTTAAACGCCCTTTATATACGTAAGAGACCCCCAGACTCATTCCTTTCTCTATATGCTGAGATATCCACAGAGGCTTTACTGGTAGCATGTACGGTGTCGCTTCTGTTGCGGGGCCCCTTTTAGGCGGGGTCTTCACTGATACAGTAGTACGTGTATCATCATGCTCCCTATTGCAAGCTTGTGGTGAGGAGATTAACCAAACGATTCTTAGAGCTGGCGCTGGTGCTTCTTCGTCAACCTACCATTTGGCGCCCTGACCATTGGTATCGTCATTCTTTTTTTCCCGGACCCTGCACGAAGCAGCAGGAAGGACGAACTCCTTTTTGAACGCATAAAGAGCTTTGACCCTCTAGGAACGGTGATCTTCATGCCGGCAATCATATGCATCATCCTGGCCCTTCAATGGGGTGGGACCATATACCCATGGTATGACACTCGCGTTGTGGCGCTCTTGATCATGTTCGGTGTTCTCATCATAGCGTTTCTGTTCTTGCAATATTTCCAGCAGGAGGGCGCCACCGTGCCCCCGCGGATTGTCAAGAACCGGACGGTCTGGGCTGGCAGTTTGTACTCGTTCTGCCTAGGCGCCAGCTTCTTCGTCCTCTGCTACTACATCCCAATCTGGTTTCAAGCCGTGCAGGGCACCAGTGCCGTCGGCTCGGGAATCTGCAACCTGCCGATGCTGATCACTGTCGTGGTCCTCTCCCTTGTAGCCGGTGCCATCGTCACCACGCTCGGCTACTATGCCCCCTTCATGATCGCCGGCACGGTACTCATGGCCGCGGGTGCCGGTCTCCTCTCCCTCTTTACCCCGGACACCACAACCGCCGCCTGGGTCAGTTACCAGCTCCTGTTCGGCGCCGGCGTCGGCCTTGGCATGCAGCAGCCGCTCATGGCCGTGCAGACCGTCCTCGACATCAGGGACCTGCCAACGGGCACGGCGGTGGTCGTCTTCCTGCAGACGCTCGGCGGCGCGTTATTCGTCAGCGTCGCCCAGACGGTATTCGCGAACAAGCTCGTGCAGAAGCTGGCGGTTAACGTGCCGGGCCTGAGCCCGACCATCGTGCTTAACGCGGGCGCCACCAATCTCCAACACAGCGTGCCAGCCGAATACGTCCCTGGCATTATCCTCTCGTATAATGATGCGCTGACGAAGACGTTTCTCGTCGCGGCGGGGTTAGCGGCCGCAACGGTCTTTGGCAGCGTGGCGGTCGAGTGGCGGAGCGTCAAAGAAAGGAAGGTGGAAGTGAATGCGGCATAAATAAGGGCTTCTGAGAAACATTCCTGTCATTTCGTTTGCCGTGGATATTTCTGCTGACGACTGGATGTCCTCCTGGATCTATATGTTTAGTATCTGGACTTTGGATTTATTATTACTATTTCATGGGCTTTTTCAACGAAACCAATCCCCGAATCGGCCATTTACATAAGCTGGTGTGGTACTGCATTCATGACTTGGAATAGTTGCATGATAGTATTCTAATGTGATCATGAGAAGAAGTATGATCAGCAGATGCCTTTACCGCCCTAAACTATGCCTTTCCCGAATAGAAACCCTTTGCGCAATTCTACGGCCTTCGATGATAATTAGACACAGGGGTGGTAGGTTCGGGGTGGATACTGTGTACAACTGTCATGACCCTAGATATCTTTGATTTTAGGCCCTTCGGTCGATCCGTCTCGCGAGCCGAAGCGGCCAAAAGCCGCCGGAGTTCCCCTATAAATTCCAGGGTTTCAAGTCAGTTAGGCTAGTTTAGGTTAGATCAGGTCAGCCATTATCCACAGTGTTACACCATATACGGAAGGATCTGCTTGCTCTATTACCAAAGGTATGGATGGGGATAAGTTGTGCCGGTCATATCACTGTTTGGCACATAGTTCGCGCGTCACTTTCTCGGCAGGTCATTTCGAAATATGTGACCAGAATCAAGGGCGAAGGAGGAAGGTCGAGCGGGATCCGCCGCTGTGACACTGCCAGTATCTGGGGAGGCCATTGTACCTGACGTCACATTCCCCCCGACCAGCGCCACCTACTCTTTCCGGTAATACCACAGGGTGCTATTGGCCAGGAAACACTGGGTATATAACTTACCTGGCCCCTACGCACTCATCTCCTTCCCCACCACCAACTCACCGCAATAGGAGCAAAACCTGACACTGAACTTTCCCCACTTTTCCTGAATTTAGATATCCTTTCACGATGGCTCCGCCGTCCGCCAAGGCGAACCTACTCGCTGGCGCTGTGCTGTCGCTCGCCGCACTTTCGCACTGCGTGCCCGTCTCCGGCAACCTGTACCTGGTGCCAATGGAGCCGACGACGGACCCCACGAACCACATCGGATGCCTGGACTCGACGGGCCGGCTGACGCTGGACGATTGCGCGACCTTCACTTGGGAGACGGAGCCCTGGAGCGGTGGCAACCTGGTCTCCATCGCGGCGGGGCCCTGCACGGTGAACGACGAGAACCAGCCCACCAACGATGACGCCGTGTACGGCAGGGATGCACACGCGCTCTTCTGCTCGGAGGACGTGGCATCGGATACGCAGTTCTATACGATCAATGTGAGTCTCTGCTCTTTGTTTACGAAGAGAAGACTATGGACAGGAGACGAACAGGGGAGGGGGATGAGTGCGGGCAGATAAGTGGCGAGCCTGGTTGTTCGCCTTTGATCAACACCAGAATTCGAGGGAGAAAGGAGATACGCTAAATTGCTACTGACATACACTAACCGTCGTCGCAATTGCAGGGTCTGGATGGCCGGCTTTGCCAGGGAAACCTGCGCTGTGCTTGGGACATCCCGATTACCGGAAAGCTGGCGCCCGGCGACCAAGTCCTAGTGTGGCCCTTTTTTTGGGGATCGCAGCAGATGGGGGTTCCAGAGGGTCACACGCAGGTGGCGCTTTTCTTGCAATAATTGGAGCCTATTGTGCACCATGGAACCGCCCTCTTGTGCCTAGGCCGAATGGACGAGCCGATGCTCCCAGGAACCGAGGCAGTTACCATAGACGAGCGTTAAGGAACTTGCCTGGGGGTGCGGTCATCCATCTTGGTCCCGATGGACCAGACGTTTCATTTTAGGAGGGGAGGGGAGGAGGGGTTGGAACTAGCGCTAAGCTCTTGTTTACAACGCACTTTGACATGTAGAGCACTTTCTGCCCTCCGATGAATATGAAAAAAATTGTTAGAAGCTCCGTGTTGATATGATAACGTGTAGGGGCCCTTCCCGAACGTCGCTGATTCCGGACGTGTTTTCGAGGGGGGCTTTGATTCTAAGGACTGAAAGTAACCGCTTTTGGAGACTTACAACCTAGTTGCGAGCTACGATTGATATATCTTCGTTATCCATATACTGTGCAGGGCTGCTATCAATGTGAGGTTATTCAATCAAGTGTCGCCAACGATGTAGCTTAGACCAATAGAACTTGGCTAGGTCCAAAGTTTGTTCCAATTCGATGTTTGTCAGGCTCTGATCTTCACCTTCGAGCTCTTAATTAGAGAACTACTAACGGAAGGTCCGGCCACCAGGCACCTTATAAGCTAAGCGCAGTGTAGTTTATTTGTTGGCCAGTCATGCGGCATATAACTCACATGATCATCAAGGGAGACACTATACCATGTGGAGCGAGCATGCTGAGATTGCTATTTAGTATTGGCCGAAGGTAACCTTCATAATTAATGGCGTGAGCCTATTAAATCGTAGTTTAAACATAAACCCCCTAGCCAACTCGCTCTCGTAGGTCTCCTCATCCGACGAATAATGCACAGTTGATGCTTCTAACTAAGCCCTTCCCCAATGCTGGACCTCGAACGCCTGAGGAATGGTGCGGTAGCCCAAACCGACAATAATAGTGTCTGTCCTATGCTGCTGATTATTTCCGTCGTCTTTGTTGGGCTTATGTCGAACCGGTGTAGTTATCATATTCTTTGTTCTTATTACAGCCATCATAATCATAATCGTAACCCGTATCCTTGCTCGTTTTCTGCTGCAAGTAATTTTCGGGTTCAATGTCTCTGGCCTGGGGACCCTGGTTGCTACCGTCTGGTTTATCGTATCCCTTGCGTTTTCTTGTGACCTCGTCGTCGGCGCCTGTGCCAGATTGGATTATATTTTCATTTCCCGTCGACCACCTGTCTCTCTCGTGGCTGACCGGAGTTCTACCGCTGCTCCCTGTACTTTTGTCGACATGGCCCTGCTCTTCATCCTGCCCCCTTTTATCATGTCTCCCCAGGATCTTCGACAGCAGATGACCGACACCCAGTCCGGGTTTATTAATGGGAGACTCCCCCGTGTATATGAATAAGTCATACATAGTGGCCCCGCTGATTGTCGCAATGAATGGTACCACAATTGGAATCTATGATGAAATGAGCGTGGGCTACCTCGAGGGGCCTCGAGGGAAAATACTGACCCAAGAGTAATAATTGAAGGCAGACCATGCGCCCTTATAGCCAAGAATGGACAGCCATATCCGTCCGGTAATATCACGACCCGGGTTGATTGGGGATCTGCGCTTGATTAGCCGAAAGGTACTGGGATTGTCAGTGACAGGACGCACCCTGTCTCCCATCCGAGGGAACTCATAAGGCCGAAGTTCAGCCAGAACAGAGCAAGGACGAACCAGCCGCCTCCTTTCTGAAGGAACCGTCAGCACAAAGTTTCCGGATGCCTGTTCCGGAGACCACGTACCAGATCAGCACCATTCTCGTCTCTCATTGCAAAGATGCAGAACATGGAGGTAAAGTTGGCGATATACTCGGAGAAAAACTGGCTGACTTTTGGCACGAAGGAGGCAGGGAACGTGCAGAAGATCCTGGCGGACGCCGTTTCGTTCGGCGGGAGGGTACGTATGCCGGGCCCCTCGTAGTTATCGATTGCGGATACGTAATTAGCATAGGTGAGGCCGTGTGCGCAGAAGGTGCCCAGGAACTGGGCGGCCGCATAGGTTGGAAACCGTTTCAGGGACAGCCCGCGAAACAGACAGTTAGTCAGCGTCACTGCTGGGTTCAGGTACGCTCCCGAATCGCCTGCGACGTAGATACCGAATATGTAGGCACACGACCAGCTGAGGTTCTGTCAGCAACACCATTTCTTCATCGCATTAGGTATACTCACCCTAAGCAGATATTCATCCAGCTCCCATACTGCTGGTTACTGAGATACGACTGTGCTGTAACGGAATCACCCAGCAGCACCATGATGAAGGCACCCCAGAACTCGAGGAACGGCTCGCGAAACACCAGCCGTATTCTACTCCATACTATGGATATCCAGAGTCAGTAATTTAGTCTTCCGGTAGGACTTGACAATGCTTGGGAGTGCCCCCACGAAAACTACGACTTGCGGACAGGGAAAATAAGAGAGACGAAGAGAAGGCGGATAACGCACTTACAGAGAGTCTCAGCGCGGAAGTCGTTAGGGCGGACTTCGATTTCGCCGCGCAGGCCCATCCGCTTTCTCGCACGATTCAACGCGCCACTGGTGTACTCAAGAGTCCCATTTGTATCCGGGAATCTCTTGAACAGCGGCAAAGGCGTTCGCTTGGATTCGAAGCGGTTGCGAGATCTGGTTTGGGGGACTTTCATCACGCTTCTCTGATAGAGGTCGGAGGGTGGTCGGGTAAATATTCGGCAATTTTCTCGCTCCGGGGTATTGGACGTTTGATATGTCAAGCTTCGGGGTGGGATGTAAGACAATTTATTTGACGCCTGAAGATCGTTCTAGGCAAAGATGAACATGTAACGATTCTGGCTTCGACGCTAAATTAGTTACAAGCGCCATCAATACGCTTTCCGTCATGATGATCCAATACTGGGGCCGTTCCTGAAAGTTGGCTCAGGGCGGGCCACATGGTAACACACTAAACCCACTCGGGCAGTTTACATGTTACGTAAATTTTGTTGTCGGCTATGCAATGATCTTCTCTTTTGATAAACCATGATGAAATGTTGTTCGCAAAGGACCAAATTCTCCGTGTTATTAGCAAAGTGCGAGGCTTCGAACAAGGTCGTCGTTCGTGTTGCATTACTGTATTACTGTAGCTCCGGCGTATGAGCGACTGCTCCACCTAGGTGGGTCCCAGGCGGCTGGATCTAGATAGATCAACATCAAGTTTATCTTATGCACTACTCTTGCGTAGGACTTTTTATAAACGAAGAGTCTACGAAGGATTTTAGGCAGATCCCCTCTGACTAACTCGAGAACCAGAAGTCAAATGTACATATCACTAATAGGCGCCGAATAGACCCATATGAAACGATGATGCTTAAACTGTGGAAACTGGGGCCGAAAGATCCTTGGCTTTCACAAAGGTGGTCTACGTAGGTGGCAGGCATGAGAGCAATTGCTCCGTATTGTTCCCTATAACCATTTGAGCCACCCTCCTCGAAACGGGCATTCTCTTTCAACTACGTACGGGTGCTGTTTTGTGACATCCTGTCTGCCAGGTATTGTCCCTAAATTCATGATCCACTTTTCAAGTTACGGGGGTGGAGATATGCGGTAATCATAGCAACGCCGCAGGCCACAGTAGGACTGCTGGATATCTTAGTGCAGCCTGGTGCATGTTTGATTGAGGCGTATTGTATTATGACTGCATTTTTCGGGAGGGTTATTGTGGTGCGATGTACAGATTCCCTATCTGTCATTCCGCTGCGGTTCTTCCGACCATAGTCCCGCTTCGGCCCCTATATCCAGCACAAAGTCGACTCTTGCCACTTTAAGTTGCTGTCTCATATTACTTCTTCTTCTTAACCGGAGACGGCGCGGACCTGAAGGAAGAACTTCTCGCTGCCAGAATCCCCCACGATGATGTCGGCACCACCGCTGTCAGGCGCGGGGATCGAGCTGGCGGAGAAGGCAGTGCCAGCGCCAACGAGGTCAAGGTCAGCACCGTTCAGCTGTGGTGAATGGTGTTAGCCTCAGCTAAACACGAATCTCTGCCTACTGCGGTGATATTGTCGGCCAGCGGAGGCTGACGTGCGAGTTCCGGAATGAGAGGAAGACAGGGTGGGCGGGTGTAGCTGGATAGGACTTACGGTGAATTCGGAGGGCTCGCCATCGGTTTCATAACACTCGAGGACGCCGGAGTCGGCGCTGCACTTGTCGCCGTAGACGGTCCAGAGATGCTTGTTGTCGGAGCCCGGGATGTTCACGGTACGGAAGGGGAAGCAGGTGCGAGGGTTCGTGACGAACTTGCAGTAGATGTCGACGCAACCGATGCGCTGGCCGTTCTGGAAGACGAGCAGCTCAAGGGTCGGGGGCAGGATGGCCATCGCGGCCGGGAGGGTGGAGAGGAAGAGGGCGGCGTTCTTGAACTGCATCTTGTCTTGTCTTGGGAATGATCTTCGTGCTGAGTAGGTGGGGCTGGGCGATGAGAGAGAAATGAATCCGACAGCCTGGGCGCCTTGACCACCTATTTATGCACGCCGAGTAGCAAGCTGTGACGATCTCGGTGAAAAGCAATCTCGCCGTGCTTCAGCACACCGTGGCCCTTGCCGCAGATGCGACTTCGCACTTGGTGTCCATCCTCGATGTGGATGGAGATCGAAGTTCAAATGGGGATTTAAGACGGCGAATTATCGCCGGCGATAACAATATTGTCCACTTTAATATATCGGACAAGGGGTTGCTAATCAAGAATTGGAAGGACGTCAAGACAATGTCAGCTCCCGACTTTGTCGGGCTGCCTGCTGAGAATCAATCAAAGCTCCACAAACCAGGAAAGATCCGAGAACACCCATGCTCTCAGCGACAACCCTAGCAATCTGGACTGGCCGATAATTACGAGGGTAACGGTGCCATTGATCGCTTAAAACGAGATAGCGGCGGCGTCAACGAGCCGGACAGGGACATCTCACTTTCTCCTGCCCTCGGTGACTTACTAAACGTGGATGCGCCAAGGAAGCGAGCAAAAGTCGGTAGAGGACGGAATCTCCCTGGGCAGCGGGGATCTCCTGAACTCCACTGACCTAAGGCGTTGGTATCTCTGCTGGAAGCTTGCACCGTGAGCTGAAGGGTGGCTTTTCGGAGTCGAATCGGCAGGTGCGCAATCCGGCGCCAAGCACAATGCCATGGCGGGGCACGCACCGTATCCATGAAACTGAGGAGCCTGCACCCGCATAATGTAACGGAGGGAGGCGCCGAGGTGGTATCGCATTCTCGAGGCGGAGTTGCAGACGTAGACGTGGCATACAAGTGAAATTCGATGAGACCTGGGCGGCCAATGAGCGGGAGCCGTTGCCAAGGCGCAACAAGCGTCTATGGCCAATAAGGCTGCCAAAAGCTCTGTAGGACGTATTTACCGCGCTTGCTCGAGGGTGACGGCCTTTCAGAGCCCGGCTTCGAAGCCTTGATGGGTTTAACGGATTATAGCATCCTAATTGAAGAGAAAGCCAAAGCGGCAGATAGAGAAATTCGGATTAGCAAACAACAGAGAACGATGTTCGTGACCTCATGCTCATACCTATGGTGTAGGAGACTCCCGCGACGTTTAGATGTTCATATCAGGGTCTGAGGACATCAACAATGAGGAGCCTAGTAAGCCCGATTAACCCCCCTTGCATGCCAAGAACGGTGGGGCCATATCCTTCCCGGATCAATGGACGCTCAATCGGATCGTAGACTTCCTAATCAGATCAGATCATAGATATCCCAGTCAGATCACGAATGCAACGGAATCAAGATACTCCGCCTATATTCGACCACGGCCGTAGCATGGACATCAAAACTGAGATGCACCGGGATACGGCATATCTAGGTGCACTCTGGGTAAATATTGGTACATACTGTGTACAAGAAGCCCCAATCATGCACCGCATCCACGAGCGAATTGCCTAACTGCCTCAAGGGCGGGTTGGCACTCGGACCATGTATACCATGTGTACCTGAAGACGAGAATCACCTCTTCACGAGACCCCGGAGTGTACAGAGTGGGCAGCGCACTTCCGTAGCCCTCCGGATGATCCAGTGCCGGCCAGTAATGTTGGTTGAGCTGCTCGACGCGGCGATACAGTTTGGCGACCTGTGACGATAAGTCACGGACCAGGTCCTGGAAGTCATCCCGCTCCAAGATTTCTCTACGGCCGTAAAGCACGTCGCTTAGCGCCTCCTCGCGTACCCATTCCATTCTCTCCTCGGAGCTCGGGTTCGGGCGTCTCGCCACGTGATCCTTCAACCCCTTCACGTCCACAAGTAGCCGGGCCTTGAGGTTGGTCATGGCAACCAGCTGGGACAAGTCGTTCATTTTATCGGCGTGCTCCTGGAAATCCTCGAAAGCGTCCTCGCTGTGCAGATTCAGGAACGGTAGCTCCATGTCGTACCAATCGTAGGAGCCCGTGCCCACCGTGGCGTACCACTTGATGAAGTCGTACGCCTCCTGGTCCCTCCCCAGACGGAGATACAGAGACGGGATCTGCCAGCGCACGCCCTGGTTGTCTCCGCGGCAGAGCCGCAGCATGTCGAGGCCATACTTCAGCCCAGCTTCCACTGCCTCACCGGTGCGGATGTTCAGCGTCGCCGACATGAGATCATGGTAGCGCTGCATGAACGGCCGAGTCCCCTTCCAATACCAGAACTGACCCGGCACCGTCGCGAAGGGGTTTGGCGGCGTATCCATATTGCCGGTATGGGCCTCGAGAACTGCCCTCTCGACATCGAAAGCTTGACGAGCCGTCTTGATAAGATTGCAGGACGTCTTATGAATGGGCCTATGTGCTTTTTGATGGTCCGGACCACAGTATAAGACCACTTGGCAGCCTCCACACCGCAAGAGGTTATCCCGTTTCATGCAACGCGGAGGGCCTGAGCAGCTCCGAAACGGAAGACCCAGGTTCATTCGGTTCTCTCTCTCATTGGTAGACGTCATAATGCTCTGAGTCCGCGACGTGGCTTGATATTAGATGACGATATCAACAGGATATTCTATCGACGCGTCGCATTTAATTTTAAATGGAGCTCAGCTACTGATGACTGCTGCAGACAGCTGGGAGCCTAGATCGGGGCCTATGCGCTTAGGTTCCAAGTGCCAAGTCCTGGGCGTCCTGCGCTCCTTTGCTTTTTTCGGCGTTAGTTCTCCTTTCGTTGCTATATCATCGGATTTGACTCTGTGCAACTTCACACTCGCCCTTCGGATATAGATTATATAAACGCAATATCCGAAACGCAGTACCGTGTATATTTCCGATGAACTATCAGGCCCCCCCTTTTATTCAGTTTACGTAGCGGCAGAGGAGTCGACCGCTGAATGCGGAGAGCAATCGACACGTCTCCGCACATGAATCCCAGTATATGAGCTTGAGCCTGTCGGTAAAGACAAGCTCTATGGCTTCTTTTTTGAATGTTGGGGTCTCTAGTGGGAAGAATTGCCCCTCGTGGCGTATACCGACCTGCTATAAAGGTTAAGCGTGAAATAGGCCTTCCACTGCCGCCCTTCTCCGGGTGAGCCAACCTGAGCTCATAGTCTCGCTTGTGATCCAACATTTAGCAATCTAGAAGTGACAGGTGTAGCGGAGGCCCAAGGCAGCCCCCATAATTATCGCCACGTCCTTTAAGATTTGAACCTTGGCAAGGTGCTACCCTGGCATAGGCAATAAATCTATGCGTTTCCCAAAAGTCACCCTAAGCAATTCCTTTTGTCGTATATAAACCTGAACCGGCATTGATTTAACATAAACCTAAGGTAAGCATTACCTCACCAAGGTCAGGCCCGATTTTTGAGGTTGTGGCTGCGCCTGCGGCGCAGCCGTGGCTAGCGCTTTTGATTAAGAAGTAGCTGCAAGGGTCAGATATATCGACTAAACCTTTTTAAGAAAAAGCTCCACAGAAATAACAAAACCTTAAAAATAAGGCCTAACATCAAGTTATGATTTTTTAACCTTATTTTGCATATCCCCATACAAATCTTTAAAAATCTTTAATTTAAATATTTTAAAGATAATTTTAATTTAACGTTACTTATTTTATAATTACGAAAAGTTAATACAAAATTAAAATCTTTATCTCGTTATATACATTTAATCTTAATTAAAACGTAATTAATAATACGCGCCTAAAAAAATAACTAAAAATCTTATTTTGTACATACTATAACCTTTTACCCCCCTTAAGCTAATACGATAATAACATAACCTTATAAACCAAAATAATAATATATAAAACTTAAAATTACTTATAACAAGCCCTAAAACATATTTTCGTCCTAATTAGCCAAGTATGGATAATATATTAAAAGGTTTAAAGTACATACCTTAAACTTTCGAAAACTTAATATTTTAAAATAACGCGTTTATCTTTATCCGATAACTTTACCGGTCTTTTGTTAATATAGACGTAATTAATCCATACGCTAACGTTTTATATATAATTAACAATTATATAAAAATTTTACGTTATCAATTTATTCGCCTTATGTTAAATACCATACTTAACGGGTAAGGCCGTATTTTACGGAAAAAATAAATAAATACGGTATATAATCTGGTATTCGAAAAGCTTAATATCCTTTTCGTTATTAAAACAAGCTTTAAAAAATCCCTAATTATTTAAGCCTTTTTTTTAATAACCGACCTAATTATTATCCAAGTTATACCTTTAATTAAATTGGCCGAAAAATAATAAGCTTTTATATTAATAAAACTATATTTTATTCTTATCTTAATATTTGCGGAAACGAAAAAGTTCGATTTAAAAATATTTAAACGTATAATTGCCGGATAGCATAATTATATTATTTTTAATCTTAAATAATTATCGAACGATTAATTTCAAATTACCATATTAAATTTTATTTTTAAATAACGATATAACTTAATTATTATTAATAAAATATATTTATTATCGGAATAAAAAGATTTCCGGCTTAAATATGTTAACATCCGTAACTTACGTTTTATTTTTCTTATTTACGTATATTAATTTGCGTATATAATAATTATTAATAACGTTATTAAAAAAAAATTGCGAAATATAATAACTTTAATTAAGTTAAAAATTTAATTAAATATAATTATAAAATAAAAATCTAACGTTTTAATATTAATCGTCCCAAAATCGATATTATTATC
This sequence comes from Monosporascus ibericus, assembly GCA_004154915.1. Lineage (NCBI taxonomy): Eukaryota > Fungi > Ascomycota > Sordariomycetes > Xylariales > Monosporascus > Monosporascus ibericus. The sequence continues at coordinate 54,711 of QJNU01000218.1, forward strand.
TTTTTTATATTTAAAAGTTAACGTTCGAATTAAACGTACTTAAATTTTTTGCTAATTAATATCCTTAAATTATTAAATAATATTCCCTTAATTTAACTTAGTAACTTACGTATTATCATTAAAACCATTATTTATATTAATAATAAAACGAAAATTATAAACATCCGTAATTACTTAATCAAAATTATAATAAACCGGAAATATTTATCGAACGTTATAAAAAAAAATATTAAATTTTATAACTTCAAAATGCTTTACGGAAATTAAATTTACGTATACGATAAATTAAAGCAGCTTAATAATGTTATCCGTATTATGATATTTACCGTCGTTTTTGGATTAAGTATGGATATTTCGGATATTAATTAAATAATATAATAAAAAATACCGAAAAGTTTTTTAATAAAGAATTTATGATAATAATTTAATCAAACGGTTCGTAATTATAAACGATTAAAAATAATTAATTATAAATAAGCTATATTATTTATACCTTATTAAGTATTTGATAAATATAAAACCGAACCGTTTATTACAAAATTAGCTAAAATAATAAAAAAAGCCCAAACCCGGTAAGCCAAAAACCGTACCCTTTATAAAAATACGGAAGTTTCAATAAAAATCGACGTAACGGATTCGGATAATAAGGAAAACGATACGTAATTTATCACGAACGATTTAATTAAGACAAAATAATTATCGAATCCTAATTTTATCTTTCGGTTAATTAAGATATTATTCGTATTATCCGTAAACTTTTTAAATGAAATAATCTTAATTTACGGAATAGGATAAAAATGGGGCCTTATTAACGTACATTATTTAACGGCAAATACGTACATAAAACGATTTTAATATATTTAAAAAAAAACAAAGTTATTATATTAAAAAAAAACCGTAATAACTTTATTCCGGCTAAACCTTATTATAACTTATATACGCTTAATTTTATTTATATACCCGAACTTTCGAATTCGAAAAAATCCGCGTAAAAATAACTAAAAGCCGGTTCGTTAAAGGCGGTTATTTAAGAAATAATTAAATTATAATATAAATAACGAACAAACGAATTATTTTTTATACGGTTATTTCCGTTCGGCGGTAAAGAAATAAAATAAACGTTTATTTTTATTAAACTTAAACGGTTTTTACTTAATACGTTTCCGAATAAGTTAAACGAAATTAAAGGTCCTTATTTAATTTTAAATATAGCTGGTTTAATTAAAACGGTTCCCGGGTTCGATAAATGGCAATATTAAAAGATTTTAAAAGATCGCCTTTTTTTTGCGTTATATTTAATTTACGAAAAAGCCGTTTTATTTTATTTTATAAAACGTATAAAAAACTTTCCGTAAACGGCAAAATTCGTTTAATTTAAAATAACGGCGTTATATCCTTATATTTCGGACCGATCTATATAAAATACGGACTTTTGTTACGTTATAAACTTAATAAACGTCGGAAAGAATTACAAAGCCGTCGTAAATCGCGCCCGGTTTTGATTAAAGTATACTTTATATAACCGCTCGGTTTAAACTAATAATTAAAGACTCGACGGTAATCCCAGCAATTTAAATACCAACCCGGCATACGGTTTATATGCTTTCGTAACTCGGAATTACGACCCCGGTTATCGCGATACCCGTACCCGTACGCGTAATTCGCGATATATTAAATTATCTTAATTAAAAACCCGCCTTATTACCTTTATTTATAACGTCGGCTTAAAACCTACAGTTTTTTAATGTTTCTGATTTACCAAAACCGCTTTCGTTACCGTACCCATATTCGTATAGTTCGTTTGCTTTTATATCGTTACCGGAATCGCCGGCATTACCAAAAAACGATAATACGTAACCCGACGTTATGGATAATATATCGGAAAATGGAGCCGAAATAACAATTTTTATCGAAGTTATAAAGTTATGCGTTAAAAGCAAACGGCGCTTATTTAATAATAATAATAATCGCGATATTAAGCCAAAAATTAAAAAACGAAATCCGACCGGTTTTAATCGGAACGGATAACGAAAAACGCGTTCGGTTTTAAGGCGGGATCGTGATTGTTAATAAATAAGGCATATTAAAGGTTAAGGCGGACGTTATAATTTTTTGCGGCTTTTAACGGTATATCTTTAAATTTATTAAAGTAAAGAATATTATAAATATATTTCGCCAGTTTATTTACATCCTTACGGAATAAGTATTACGATATACTAAAAATCGAAATAAACGTTTTAATTTTTCGCGGTTTTTAACGGTATATCTTTAAGTTTGCTAAAATAAGGGACGTTATAAATATACTTTGCTAGTTTATTTACGTTCTTACGGGATATAAACGTTACCTTAAAATCCGAAATTATATCCCCTTTATGCTAGGATAGTTTAATCGTATAAAAAAGTAACTAAATAATACGAATAATGTTATTAATATATTTTTTATTTATTATATTCGTTTTATTAATCCTAAGCTTATTAGGTAATTTATAAATATTAGTTTTTTTTAATTCGAATTAATTATATATTATTACGAATATATAATAAACCTTATAAGTTAAAAAAATTAACGAACTTTAATATAACCCGTTATAAATTATAATTTATCGCAATTATTAACAAATCATACTTTTTAACTTATATCCCTTAATTTATAATACCGAGTTAATATGTTTTAAATTTTGCCTTCCGGTTTTTTTTTCGAATTTATTGCATTAGTTTTTAAAATATTCTTATCCTTTTTAACCTTTAAAATATTTTGGTTCGGGTTAATTAATTAACGTATAAGATTGATTATACGGGTAAATAAATAATATAGATAATTTTTAGCTAATATTAAAAAGGCCATTTTTTCGTTATAAATATAACTATTCCGACGTTTGCTTTTTTTTAAGTACCAGTTTAAGATATTTAGGATTCCGGTTTTATAATAGATTCGAAGCTTTTACGCTTTATAATTTTATTTTTCCGTAACCGTAAATAATATCCTTTAAAGCCAGCTTTTAGTTACCTTTTTTTAAGGTTTATCGCATACGTTAAAGTTTTTTGATTAAGGATCTTAGTAATTACGGTAATTTTATGGTAATTAATTTAAAGTTTTAATTAATATTTCCGGATTCCCGTTATGCATTTCGTTACGGGTTTAAGGGGGATTTTAATAATAATAAATTTATCGGAATAAGTAATTTCGCCGAAACCTTAAATAAATCGTTTATTAATAAATACCTTAATAAGTATTTTAAGTTAAAGTTTACCGGTATTTCCGGTTGCGGTTTTTAAAACTTTTTTTTTTAAGATATAAAACTTATAAAGATACGGGGTTTCGGCTATTTAATATTGGGCTATTTTTTTTTTAGCGTAATTAAGATGGCGGGTAAAATTTGGAATTTTTTTATGTTAAAATCCTATATAAATAAATAAAAAATTAGATATAATAAATCATTATTAAAGGTTTTAACGTTAATACCAAATATGTTACGATATTTATAAAGTTAATTTTTGTATATAATAATTTGTTCGTTATAAATTTGCAAATAAAAGCGGATTTTTCCTTCGTTTAATATTATAAAAATAATGTTTATATAATATATACCGCAAAAGGTTTTACGGTTTTATAATCTTAATTAAAACCATAAAATAATTATATTCTTGGTACCATTTATATTATATAAATTATTATTATTTATAAATTCCCGGAAACGATTAACGGCTCAAATTATACGTTTTTTTAAATAAAATACGGTAATTAAATTTGTAATATAAAAGATGCTTACTTTATAATTCCAAAAAGCCATTATTTAATAGTTCGTAATTTTTAATTCGTTAATTTTACGGCTATATTTTGATATAACGAAAAAAACGAATAATATTATATATTATTTTATAATTTCGTTTTCCGGTAGTAAAAATTGGTTTTAAATATTATTAATATATATAAATACGTTTTTTATTAATGTTTTATAGGTTATATATACGTAATTAAAACTTTTAAATATTTATTTAAATATAATTCCGATATTATTATAAATAAGATATACGTTAAAAATTATATAACGGTAAGCAAATTACGCTTTTATGCATATATTAATAAACCTTATTTTATTAAAGCTTTAAGATATTACAACTTTATCGAATATTTATTTAAAAGTATAATAAGATAATTTATTAACTAACGTAAGGTTTAAAAAAATAATATATGTAACTGTAAGGGAAGTAAGGAAAATGGCGCCGTAATTAATATAGCTTATATCAAACGCCAACCTAATAATATTTATATTATCATATATATTCCAGTTTTTTGTTAAATCGCCATATTACGTTAAAACGTAACTATTATATTCCGTTTTATTAAACGGCAATAATTCCATTATAATGGCTGCATAATATTAGGTACTATCGTAAAAGTATTTATAAATAATAAATCTGGAAATATAATAAGCTTACCAGTAATATTTCTAACTAATTAAGATACGAAATAGTAACTTAAAATATAAAATATAATAAACGGATAAAGTTTATATTCTAAATAATATCCGGGGGGAATTATTAATATTAAAAAAAAATATGTAACGTTTTATAATATATAAATAAAGCTTATAAATAATCCATAAGTTATAAAGGAATCCGAAAGTAATACATATAATCAGGATTAATATATATACGAAATTTAAAATTATGTAATTATAAATATATAAATGGTTAAGTTTATATAAATTATTAAATATTAACCCAGAAATTAACGTTATTTTTTTCTATAACGAAATAATAACGTATAAGGAAGGAATTAATAAACGTATATAAATTATACGAAACTTTTTTTTTGTTACAAACTGCTTAAAGTAATCCATAAAATTTTTTTACTTAAATGCATACCAAATATAATTACTGTAATTACTTAATACATAATTAATACCACCTATTTTAATATAATTTATCTTTATTCCGTATACCTTTTTATATCCTTTTATATTATAACAAGTAAATTAACGTATTTATATTATTTAATACTTAAAATATGTATCATAAGATATACCTTTATATTTTTTATAATGTTATAAAATATAAATAACCTTAATAATATATTAAAGGCCTTTTTTAAAAATTTTGATAATAATGCATTTTAAATATATCCGACAAACTTTAAACTTTTTATTAAGCATAATAAATTCGTTAATAATGCTATTAAAAAATAACCTTAAAAACGGGTAATAAAATCCTAAACTAATAAATAATTAAAACCATTACCAGAACAACCCGTAATATAACATAACCTAAGGCCTCGTCCTAATTAAAGCAATTTCGTATTAATTAAATAATATTCGACCGTCCTAAAATTTAAAACGTACCTTATAAAAAGCGCATATTATACGTAGCCGATTTTAAATACCAGGTTTATGCTATAAGGTTATATTAATATGGGGGAAAATTAAAAGATTATAAATATTTTACGTTTTGGCGCTAAGTTAACTGTATGCTAATTAGGTAAATCTTACGATTAATAATAATCTTTAAATACGGTAATATTGCGAAATATTTATATTATAAATAGAATTTCCTATCTTCGTAAGGTTTAGCATTTACATAAGCGCTAAATATTAATATTGCCGTTCGGGATATTTTAAAAAATAACGCCCGATAAAACAAAATTTACGTTATAACGGATTATACGGGCTTTATAAGTTATTAAATTATAAATTTAACTAAGGATAATCGATTAATTACGGCTTTCGCAATTTAACGGAAAAAATATATAAATCGAACATTTTATAAACGATACGAAAAAAGGTTTATAACTTTATAAACCGGACCGATTAATTAAAAGATACATATTATATAACCGTTTTATAAATATTATAATTTACGGGGTTATACGGGTAACAAATATGCAAACTATATATAAAAACGCGGCGAAAAATATTTATATACGGTCCCAAAATATAAGGCATTATTATATAACCCGAATAAAGATTTCCAAAAAAACTTAAACCCGAATATAACGCCTAGAATAAAAATAATTCTAGGTCCTACTAATATAAATAAGGTTATTAATACCCAGGTTATAATAACGTTCGAATAAAGGTAAAAGTAAAAGCAAAAATTATAAAAAATACGCAAAAACGCTAATTGGTAAGTTAATTATATACAAAATACATAAATTAATATAAAATTATGCGATATATTTAATTATAAACAATGCAATACTATTAATACGTTAATTTATTTTAATACGAAAAACTTATACAGTATTATTATAAATAAGATTTTTAAATTAAACGGCTTTAATTAAAATTATACAAAATAATAAGTTGTATTAATATTAAAATTAAATCCTTATATAAATTATAACAAGATATAAAAATAATAAAAAAGTAAAGAATTATATTAACGGTTCGTTTTCGTTTAATAAATTTTTACTTTACTTATCTAACGATAACGTAAAGGACGACGGATAATCTTGATTAAGATTATTTACCGAATTATTTACAATCTATACCATAAAATTATAACCTTTTTCCGTATGCAGGATATTACGGTCGTTCGAAACCAAATTATCTTTAACGAATTCCGTATTAAAAATTACGTAAGCAATTACGTTAAAATTATTTATAAGTTAATTTTCGTCCTTTATCGTATTCAACCAGTTAAACCTACCTTTGTTATTAATAATAAATACGGTATCGTTAAAGTTAATAAGCTTAACCTTTATAACTTTCCGGCCTACGGCTAAAATATTTTCGAATTTTTAACCATCCTTTTTAATCCGAAATAAATGTTTTTTAATAAGCTAAAAATTACGAAGCAAAAAGTATAAACGTTCGAAAATTTCCGTACGGGAATTTCGAATAATATGGCGCTTATCTTGCGAAAAAGTATAACGCGCATAAAATTCGCATTGGAAAAAAATACGATACCTAATTAAAAACGAATTTCGGAAACAAAATAATATTAACGTTATATATATTATTTCTCGATCGGCGGAATTCGTCAACAAGCTATAAGTTATAATATTCGCTTTTTTAATTAAATACTTTCCATATTTTCTCCCTAAATTTTGTAAAGCCAGATTTAATATTAAAATCGAATCCTTAAATATACGATTTAATACTGTAAAACGTAATATTTAATTAAAATAAAATACTTTTTTGCCATAATTAATTTAACCGGCCCTATAAGAAAAAAACGATAATATCGGTATTAACCGTTTGATATAATTAACGTTGCCATAGCATATAACATACGAAAGGCATAAATAAACCTAGGTTTCTTAAAAAAAGTAATAATAATTTCGGAATTTTTTATTAACAGAAATTATATCGTTTAACGGTTAATTATTATTAATAATCGGGTTAAAAAAGTTGTTACCTTATAAAATGTTATTTATATTAAAAATATAATTAGCCTTATAATTAACCAATAAAAGGACTTCCTTTAGGACGTTTTAATCAGAATTACGTTATTTAAAAAGTAATATATATAAATTATATTCCTGAATTAAAAAATAAAATACTTACGAATTATCTGTTAAATTATTTATTTTTTAAATAATGTATTATTAATAAATAACGACAAAAAATCTTTATTAAATAAACCCTTATTTATTAATACGTTTTAATTAAAACCCCGCAATATTTTCCTTATTTATTTAACGTAACTAAGATATTTCGAAACTATATCATACGCAATAATTTCGAACTTAACGACGGTTAACCGGAAATATATATATTTAATAAACTCGATAAGCTAAGCTTTTGAAAAAAGATTTTCGATCGATTTATTCTTAATAATTCCGCATACGTTAAATACTTTTTTTACGAACGGTTTATATCGAACGCATAATCTTTATAAAAATAACGTAAATATGCAAATATTATATATATAAAAAATAAAAAGTTTAAAAAAAATAAAACTTTAATAATTTTTAATATAATTACGTTATTTTATATAAAAATTAACGATTTGCTTTTAAGGTTATTTACGTTATATACGTTCCGTCAATATTATCAGGTTAATAAATACGCATAAATATAAGCAGAAAGTTTATTTAAATATAAAATAAAGCAAAAACAAAAAAAAGCTACCGTTTTTTATTATATAAATCGGTTATTTCGGCTTAATTAACCTATATTTTCCGGATATAACTAATTATTTTTTAATCCCCGTAAATAAGATAAAAACGATTCGAAAACCGATAAAATTATCCTTTTTTAAAACCGCATACTTTTTAAAAAATCTTTCGATAAACGCCATAAATACTTTCGATAATATTTTCGTCTTAATTAATTATATTTAATAAAATCGAACGGCATTTATTATACGGTAAACGTTTTAATTTAAGAAGACTTAAAAACTTTTATTTATTTCGTTTATAAAACGTATTAATAAAAATAAAAATTAAACTCCGAATAATGTTAATTATAAATTAACAAGAAATATTTAATAGTACTAAATATTATTATAGCATTTTATAAAACCATTTTATTTTATAATATTAATCAAAACGGAACATAAATTACTTTAACCTTTTTTTAAGGATACGGCTATAATAACGGACAAAGGTAATAATAAAGTTCCGTATAACGGAACCGTATCGAAACGTTATATTACGAACATAATCTTAAATTTTAAAGTTATCGTATTAAAATATAATATTATTTTATCGTACTTGGTTATAAAATTTAACTTATCCTAATTAAAACGGTATTATTATTAAAAAAATAACGTAATTACTTTTATTATTTTTAATACCCGAATTATGTTTTTATTTAACGTAATATAACTTTCGCAAATACTTAACCCCTTTAATATATCGATCTTATTTCGTAATAAACCCGAAAATAATAAAAACCTGCTTAATAAATAAGGTAAATAATTACCATTAATTTTGGAAACGATCCTAATTATAATAATTAGGACCATAAAAAAAATACATAAAAACGTCCGGATCGTTATTATTACGAAACCGTTTCGCTTTCGGTTTCGTATTATACGATTATTACTTTTTCTTTAGGTATATAATTACTTAATTTAAAAACTTAAATTAATTAAAAATTAACGTATTTATAAACCGTTAACCTTTATCTAAAGTAATATGGATTATTTTAACATCGAATAATAAATTTTCCGGCGGGTAACAAAATCCAGGCCCTTTTATAAAAATTATAAGCTTCCTGTATAACGTATTATGGTATTTATTTATAATAAGGTCCTAATTAATAAAAATAATAAACTTTTGCCAACTTTCGTATATTAATAATTTATCCCGTATTCATTTTTCTTTTAATACGTTAATTAACCGATTAATTTAAATAATCGAATTAAAAGTTTTACCTAAATCCTCATAAAAAATCCAACCACGGATAAAGTTTTTAAACGTTAAATTCGTTCTTTGGTATTATTACTAAAAATTAATTATACGCGTACGTATATTCTATTTTAAAAGCGTAACTTAATAAAACTAAAAAAATTCGGATTCGTCATATTCTAAAAAGGAAGATAATAACGCAACGTATTCGGGCTATAGCTAATAAACGCGCTAGTATCTAGGAATAATAAAAGGGTCCTGATCAGGACCATTACGGTATTAATAATAAGCCATAATAAAAAGATTCGTATGAATATATATATAACTATAAAAAACGTCTTATTGATAAAATATTACAGAATTTCGTTTTTCTTAATCATGAAATATACAGAACGAACCCCTTTTTCGCATAACATAAACTCAGGCCTCGCTGGCTCGTTACGGGGATTTGGGGTTTGATTGGTTGATTTTTAGCGTTGTGGAGCGGTACTTAAGTGACTTCGAAGAAAATAGAGAACGAGCCAGGGAGGCCTGAGCTAGCTGAGGTAACCGGGGTGAAGGGTTCCGCGGTAGGATCGGAAGCAGGCGGACCCTCTAGCTCTAACTCGGGCTCCGGTACGGAGTCTACCGTAGCGGCGGCAGCTTCGGCGGCGGCAACGACCTGCGTACGCGCGGCGCAAGCTTCGCAAGCGCGGGCAGCCGCGGCGCGCTAAATACGAAAAGGCATTTTACGATCACCGTTAATAAATACAAAGTTATCCGGAAGCAGCAGGTACTTACGTTATTATTATTATTATTATTATTATTAATAGTTACGATTATTAATTAATACGTTTAATAACTTGCAAAGTACGTAATATATACGCTGCGCGCGGGAAAAATACTTACTTTTGGTAATAATAATAATAATAAAAATAATTTGTACGCATAATATTAACTTCGCGATTAACTTTCCTTAACTTAAAGTACTTACGAAATTACTATAGGAACCGAAAAAAGGAAAAAAAAAAAAAAAATAAACGTTATAATATTATAAAAATAGCAGATATAAGCGCGCGCAAAACGTACGGACCTATTTCTCGTTATCCGTTACCATAAACGATAAAAAAAAGGAAAGCGTAAAACCTTTTTTCCCTAGATTACTTAAAACATATACGGCTTACCTTTTTATTATTATACCTAATATTTATATTAATTATATTGTTATTTCCTTTGTTAATATTAATCTAGGGATCATATAAAGTTACGAATAGCAGATTTAAGGGAGCATCTCCCTTTCATCTGGGGGGTATGTCGCAAAATAGGGGTCACTTGCTTAGTCATCAACGCCCCTAGGAGCTGTAGAGACCCCATAACAACGTTGTTCCGGGGCTCCCACACTATATATAGAGCTTCCTAGCCACTGCTCTCTAGAGCCTAGATTATCCATGACAATTTACACTTCCCACACCTTATGCAACCTTCTCCCGCGATCAGCTTAACTATGACAAATTATACCATTAATATAAAGTTCGCAGAAAGTTATATTTAATGATGATTATATACGACATTATAAAAGAAGATTATTCCGTTAAAATAATTTTTCGTTGGTAAATACTTAGAACGGAATACCTACTCATTGGTAAAATGTTTTAGCATTGGTGGGTGGGTAGTGCAAACCACACTTCGGTGATTTCTTCTACAGCATGCCGGAGGAACTCACTAACTCGCGCGAGGCTCAGATTATTTATTAGGGGCATATGATGGCCGTGAACATCCCTGGGTCTCCTGGTGTTCGCCTTCACCTCGTGGCGACCTCCCTGCCATTGACACCATAACGGCAATTGGGGAGCTTATTGCGGTATCGTTGGCGTGTTTCTGCTTTGGTACTACGGGAACCACAAGCAAGGTCCCCTTGCGCCTTCTAAATGTTCTGTTCATCGCCGCTTTGGGGTCTGCGGGCATGTCGGCTGGGGTCCCCTCATTAGAAGTGATTCATGTGGTTGGGGGCCATATGAAATAACCAGTTACTCTGTAGGTATTACCGGATCGGTATGAGGAACAGGGGTGCATGGTTGGTGTCCAACAGATTGGGAATCGAGCTCTAGAGGGTTTCTGAACCCCACCCGACGCAGGGGCACCTACTGACGCTGAATAGTCAAAGTCTGTCCAGACATTCAGCCAGGGGAGTGGTTCCTTTCCCGTTGTTTTTCAATATAATGAGCCTTGCGAATGGAATGCATGACGGCTATTGTGTTACCATATTGTCCCTTTAGCATTTGATCCCCGATTAAGAAGTTTGCCAAGTCTCTTGACCTGATCTAACCGGCCTGACCTTATCATCGACTCCGCGGCCCGTCGACGACCTGGCTAACCGCCGACCAGAGAGACGATTTCACCTAAGTGCCTTGGAAGCCCCACCCACGCAACCTGGTCTCAACCAGGAAGGGGGCGGTCGTTTCTTGGTCGACGGTTAACGTCATCGATGAGATTGGGTTAACCAGAGCTTTTGGGGTTTACCAAACGCTTGCTAGGTCGACGGCTAACTATATCGAGGGTTAGCCAGTATTTCCAGGGCTTCCAGGGAAAGGGAGGGCGCAACCGTCGACTTGGCGGCCGCCGACCAATACCGACCTCCGCTTAGGTGGGTACGGCGGGTGGCGCGAGGGGGAGCACGCAAGGGGAGCCGCAACCGTCGGCCCGGCAGCTGTCGGCCTATTCGGACTTGGATGTAGTGTTTGGAACAAGGACATACTGTGCTGCCGTGGCGCGCGGCACCCTCACGTGTGATACGGGGGTCTATACGTGCTGATCCCCTGAGATACCTAGTATTGCATGACGAAGGCAGCGTCTAAGCTGACATTGATGTGTTTCCTGATCGTCCCATCTTCGAATTGGTCCCGCAATCGTATAGTAACTCAAGTAAACCTTGTCGTTGGCATCAAAAACGATCATCACAAAAAGCCAATATGGCCCCGTTGGCCATATCCTGTGCAGCTGGCCTAGTATACTGTTCTTACGAAGCCGCAACATATCGCCTTGGTTAAACTCATCGACCGAGTCAGTGCCCGCCTCCAAGACTGCTGTCAAAACAGTTTGACGGTAAAGAAGAGACAACATTTGAGGATGTTCTGTCTGCCACGGGGCCATTTATCTTCACGCAAGTCCTAATGGAGTACTTTACTAAAGCAGCTAGTATAGAACATACAGGAGACCAGGCGGACAGCCTCCATGAGCCTGTCAAACAGCCTGAGACCACGCAAATTGAGTATCCTCGTTGCAGCTTCATTCGTATATTGGTTCTGATGATGATAACAGCTAACTGTCTCTCGTCAGGGCAGAAAGGAATTAATCTCTCATACAAATTAGCTGCTACCCCTGTGTCCTCCACCCATTAGCGCGACATACGGACCGATTCCTTCCTACCTAGAGCCACTATATCCGATATACCCCTTAGTAAGGCCATCGCAGACCTCGTTAAGGCTTATTACTTAAGGATTATCAATGGATTAGGTCCTTTTGAAGCCGATCGAGATCGTTTCCTGTTAAAAACTCCTACGTTACCTTACGTTCCAACCGACGCGCCATGATCCTTTCGCAAAGCTTATCTTTTTTTTAATGGATTTTAACCATTACGTAATATTTTCCATTTTTAAAAACTTTACGAACCTTTTATACGTATTACCCGTAAGTAACTTAATAAGTTCGTTAGCTATTATACTTTTCGTTTCCTACTATTTAACTTATACGTTTTTTCGTAAATATTCTTACCTTAATTAATAGTTATATACCTTAACGTACTTTAATTTCGTTACGAACTTTAAGGCGTTTTTAATATATAATTTTAAGGTTTATTTATTATTATAATTTACCGTAAAAAGGTAATTAAGTTTTAACGTTAATATTTTTAAAAATTTATTTAAAAATAACTTTTTTTTAGCAATTTAATTTAAGGTTAATAACTTTGCTTTAGTCGTACTTATCGTAACGGTATCTTACTTATTTACTTTTTACGTTATTATTTTTCCGAATAACAAAATCATAAATTTTTAAAAGTTTTTCCGGTCGATTAAATTATTAACGAACGAAACGTTATTTATATATATTATTATTTAAACGTCCCCGTTACCTTTATACCGAATTACGAAATTACGGGTATAATATAAATAACGTATTACCCTATTTATAATTTCGTAATAAGCGTTTAACGGGTTATAATTAAAACGTAATAACGTTAAGGCGGCGAACGCGACGTTAGGACGTATGGAAATTACCGCGAAAAGGATCGAACCGACCTTTTTTTAATATAACTTTTGCTATTTATTTATTATCTTTCTTTCGAACGGAAAAGTTCGTGCTAATTTATAAAAGTATAAAAAATTCGGCCTAACGTATTGATTTAATATTAAGTTATTACTTTCTTAATATACGACTTTTATAATAACCAAATTAATCGTTCGTTTTTTCGTCGTAAAACGTAAATTCCTAGGAATTACTTAGGCTTTTTAAGTTCGTTAATCTTAAACCGTTTTCTTAAGTTGGTAATCGTTTTTATTACTTTTTTTTTCTTTTCTTCTTAGAACCTAATACGATATTGTTTACGAAAAAGAATACTAATATATTAGCTTTTATCATTATATAAGGCTTTTAACGGACCTTTTTAAAGCCCAAATTTTTAAAGGCGTTTATAAGCGTTCTTTACCATAAAAAAGGTAACCTTTTTAAATTATATAAAGCCTTTTTAAACTTAAGTACCTTCCCTTTTTTTAAGAACCTTAAAGGTATTTTTATAAAGACCTTTTTATCCAGATTATTATAAATAAAGGCGTTAATTACGTCTAGTTACGTTAGCTCCAAGTTAAATTTAGTAGCTATTGCAAGGATTAATCGTAATGCTATTCCTGCTAATGTTATCGTTTTTATAAATAGGTTTCCCGTTTTTTATTAATTTTTATATATTATAAGCCTAGCTTTATATTTTTAAAGCTTTCCATATTTATCGAACTTGTATATAAATATTTATTTGCAATAAAGCACCTGATAACCTTTAACTAACTTCGTAGTTATTTCTTTTTACGACTTAAAAAAGTTATGCTTTTTAAGGTAAGTGTTATAGGAACAGGGGTTCCTGTCTCAAGGAGACCTACCTTTGTGGCCTAGTGCGAACCTGTCACGGCTAAACTTCGGACAGAGAAGACTTGGCTTTCAAGGTGATCTGGTTGATCTGGATGATCTGGGAACCAGATCATACAGATCATACAAATCCACGATATATTTACTTTAAAAAATGAGAATATATATAACCCGGTTTTTTATTTAAATAATACTTATTTAATTTCGCTTTTTAGTTATTAATTTAAGCTTTTAATTAAAGGTAACTATACCGTTTTTTAATTAAAAAAAAGTTTTTAAATTTTTTTAACGAATAAACCTTTAATAAACTATTTTTTACCTTATTATTACTTATAAATTAAAATTCCATTTCAGATATTATTTATATTTCTTGGTAAATATATAATAAGTTCGTTATATTTTAATAACTTTTTAATTAATAATTAACGGATAATTTTAAGCTTAATTAAGCATAAGTTTTTTTAAATTTAATAAAAATGATATTATAAAATTACGTTTAAAAAATAAATAATATATTTAATTCCCGTTATAAATTAATAAAAAATTAATAATTAAATTAAATAGTTTACTTTTTATCGAAAAAGTTTTTTAATTAATTAATAATATTATGTTTTTTATAATTAAAGATAAAGAAAATCCTTTTTTTTCCTAAACCTAATAATTAATCCCGGTTTTAAAAAATATTATTAAAGTTTAAGGAAATTTAAAAAAAGAAAAGAAATTAATAATTCAGGAATTTTAAGGCTTAAAGAAAAAAAAAGAAAACTTTTTTTTTAAAGAAAAGATAAAGATTTTATTACGTAAAATCCAAGCTTTAGAAAAAAACAAAAAAAAAGACCTTAATTTTTTAGAAAAAGTATAATTTAACTTACCTAAGGAATAAAAAAAAGAAACTTTAACATCCTTATTATTCGGCCTTAATCGGTACCGCGAAACTATTATCTTACCCCTTAATTATTATGGAATGCCGGAAATCAAAAATTATAAATTAATTACTTCAAAACTTTATAACGGCATTATAAATATAAAAAGATTTTTCGTTTAAGTTAAAACTTATTTTAAATTTTATTAAAATTCCTTAACGGAAAATTATTAAAAGGTAATAATTATTTTTTAGTTACTTATTAAACGAATTTTTTTATAATTCGAACTTATTATAAAGAATTACTTAAAAAATTACCTTAAGGAATTTTTAAATATTATTAATTATATTTTTAACGATTATAGATATTTTAAAAACCGAATACGAATTATATTTAAAAATTTAAATAAAGAATAGTACGTAATAAAATAATTATATTTTCTTTACTAAACCAAATTAATTATAAAATATATAATAAAATTTAACCGCTTAACCGCGATTTCCAATTTACCCGAAAACGCATTATTTTATCCTTTTTACGACGGGTTAAAACCTTAAGTTAAGGATAAGATATATATAATACCTAAAACAAAATCCTTTAAGAAGTATACCGATAAAGCAATTATCGCTAACCGACATATTTTTAATCGGTATTTCGAAAAAAAAAATTAATAAACGAAATAACGATAAAGGTTTAAATAGCCGAATTAAAAAAGATAAGGGCAAGCCTTAAAAGGAAATAAGCATTATTTCGAAAAAGCCCCAGAAAAATAAGTCCAATATTAAATATTTTAATTATGGCAAAAAGGGACATTTTAAAAGCGAATATCACTTTTCCGTAAAAAGAAACTTTAAAAAGGGAAAAATTCCTTAACCTTAAAAAAAAGTTAAAGCAACTAAATAAAAAACCGACAGTAAGGTAAAAAAAAAAGAAAATAAAATTACCTCGATTTCCTTTTAGTTAAAATTCATTATTACCATTATTATTTAAATCCAAAACGATATCTTAAAATACAAGAATTATCCTATTTGTTAGGATTTTAAGGTTAAAGCTTATAAGTATCACCCCGGATAAATAACCTTCAGAATAACCATAAACTTAAAATACTTTTGCCATTTTGACATATCTTAATATAAGATATATAACGAGAATAATTAGTTTCGACCCGACGTTAGTAATTACGGATAGTTATTTCCGGAGCTTTGTAAGCTTCCCGAATGCATAATACATATTAAACCCTGGGCAAACCAGCATAAGTTACTGCATTTTACCGTTTGTTACTTTAACGATTATCTCGTTTATCTTAAAGCTAAAAAGGATAATAACTTCTGGCCTGGATAAAATGAAAAAATACTTACCGAACTAAATAACGAATGTAAATGTACAAAAACTTTCCGATAGCCAAAGTACCCCAGATCTTATTACTTATATCCCGAATCAAAACAAAGTTAAAAAGTTATATCATAAGGATGCTTGTGTTATTTTCCGATGCTTTACATTTAATACAAACTTTTAGATGTTGGAATACCTTTTTCGAAGGACCATATTTTTAACCTTATGCCTCGAAAAATGTAAAACCAAAGGTTAAACCTGAAGAAGATAGTTATTTTCGAATGCCAGTTTAATAAGAAATGGTATAAATACAAGAACGATTAATGCATTAAATACGTTATTCGAAAGGCGCGCAAATGGAGACTTTTTCAGGTTGGATACCATTATAAGTTAAAAAAACGCTAAAGGCTTTCGAAAATAAGGTATCGAAAAGCCTTAATTTATAAAACCTTATATAAGGTAGCAAAAGGATTACGTACCTAGATCGAAATTTCATTTAAATATAAGAATAACATATTTGGAATTATAATCGACTTAGGAACTAAAGGCAACTTTAGTTTTCCCATAACGGCAGAAAAACATTAAGTTCTTTAAAAATATAAGCTAAAGTTCTACAAATTACGTACAATAAACGGAAGCCTGTTTAAGTACGAAAACGGATAAGTTTTACGAAAAACGGAAGAATTTCCCGTTTAGATTTAAGGATACCAAAAACGAATTTCGTTGGATATTGCCGATATTTCTAGATATAATATCATTTTGGGAATGCCGTAGCTTAGATCCAGCAATTTAAATATCAATTAAAAATACCAAATACTTTCTTAAGAAAGTAATAAAAAGCTACCGGAAGAAGACGAACAAAAAGTTTATTATGTTATTAAAGAAGTACAAATGCCAAACCAAGCCGAAATAATACCATTTAAATATCAAAAATTTAAGAAATTATTTAAAAATAAAGAAGATTACGAGTTATTACTATATGGTTAATGGGACTATCGGATATTTATTAAGGAGGGATATTATCCTAAACTTTATAAAATTTATTATATAAACTTTAAAAAGTTAAAAGCCTTATGAAAAATTATTTAACTCGATCTAAAAAAAGAATATATTCAACCTTTTAACTTTCCTACTGGATATTCCGTTTTTATAATACCAAAAACTAAGGACGGAAAATAAAAAATTAACGAAAATAAAGACCTGGTTTTTAAAAAAGTTATTAATTATAAATAGCTAAACGATATTACGATTAAAAATCGATACACCTTAACCCTTATAAATATATTAAAAAAATATTAATAAAGTTAAGTAATTTATTGCATTTAATTTTCGAAACGGTTATTACCGTATCTAAATAACTTAAGGAAAGGAATGGAAAACGGTATTTAAAACGATACATGGACTTTATAAATACCGAATAATATTTATGGGACTTATTAATGCTTCCGCCAGCTTTTAACGCCTAATTATGACCATTTTACGAAAGTATTTAGACAAGTTTGTATTTGTTTACCTTAATAATATTCTCATTTACTTTAAAACTTTAAAAAAGCATAAACAGCATGGGGCTTAAGTATTTAAAACCTTAAATAAGGTAAATATCCGAATTAACCTAGCTAAAAGCGTATAGTATACGCAGAAGTTAGACTTTTTGAGATATATACTTACCCCCGGTTAAATTTAAATTTAATGCTTTAAGATGGAAACAGTTAAGGATTGGCTTATTTTTAATAAAGCGACCGTTATAAACATCCGGCAAATCTTAGGATTTACGGGATATATACGAGGCCTAATTAAGGGATACGGAAATATAGTCAAACCATTAACGAAATTTACCACCAAAAAGTATGTTAATAAAGAATTTAAGTTTTTAAAGGATATAAAAAAAGCATTCCAGATTTTAAAAGACGTAATTACCAGTAGACCCATAATAAGGCTACTTAACGCGGACAAAAAGAAACGCCTAAAGATTAATGCTTTAGATTACGTATTAGGTATCGTCCTAAAATAGCTAATGGATAATAACAAATGGTACCTAATGGCCTATTATTCGAAGGCATTCCGAAATATAGAACTTAAATACCTAATTTATGATAAAGAATTATTAGTAATTATTAACGTTTTTAAGGAATAAGAGCCTTTTCTTAACGAAACTAAAGAACCCTTTAATATTTACTTTAATTATAAGACCCTTACCCGATTCATAAAAGCATAAGAGCTAAATAAATAATATAAGATTTAAATAATTTTCTTATTTAAATTTAACTTTAAAATATATTATATTAAAGGAAAGGAAAATATCCAGGCGGATATTCTTAGTTATACAGGCGATTATAATCCTAAGGTTCCTAAACGAAACATGCAGATATTATAATATAATAAGGATAATATTATATAGTTATGCGAAATTTTAAAAAAACTAACCCCCGAACTTTTGATATGGTTTCGAAGTTTTTATGATACAAATAAAAAAAAAGAGATTTAATAGCTAAAAGGACAGCCTAAGAGCTAGCTGTTATATTACGGCAAAATTTATATTCCTAGGAACTAATAGGAATAATTTATAAAGGAATTTTACGAAAACTTATTACATAAATATTAAGGAATGTTTAAAATTACCCGACGATTACAAAAAAAGTACGACTTCCTAAAACTGCGCCGAATAATTAAAAAGGTTATCAAAAATTGCAATATTTGCAATAAAGCCAAAGTAGTATGCCATAAGCTTTATGGGCTGTTATAACCTACTGATATTCCTAAGAAAGCATGGAACATTATAACTTGGAATTTTATTATTAACCTTTCTTCATTTAAAAACTTAACTATTAAAGCCGAGTACGACGGAATCTAGGTAATCGTTAACAAACTTACCAAATATAAGTACTTCCTACTTTTTAAAGGAACCGTAACGGCAAAATAACTGGCTTATATATTTATCCGATATTACCTTAATAAATACGAAGTATTAAAAAAGATTATTTTTAATCGAGATAAGCTTTTTATATCCAAATTTAGCACCAGCTTCTTTAAACAAATAGGCGCTAAACTTAAGTTTTCGACAGCTTATTACCCTTAAACAAACGGTTAGACGGAACGACTAAACCAGACCTTGGAATAATACCTTCGAAGTTACGTTAATTATTAACAAAATAACTGGGTAAAACTTTTATTATTAGCATAAATAGCTTACAATACGTTTACTAATAAAGATATGGGCATATCCCTCCATATAGTTATATACGGACATAAAGTAGTAATTTAACGATTAAAGTAATTAATACATAAAACTTCCGTAATTACTATTATAATTCCTGAAGTAAAAATAATGGTAATTAAAATTAAAACGATATAATCCTGCTTATAAACCAAATTACGTTTTTTTTAATAAAAAATAACTTAATATTATAACAAAAAAAGAATTAAAGGATTAATTCTAGCAAAAGGAAATAAGGTTTACTTATTACGTTAAAGGTAAAACGCAACGTCGAACATTTTACAAATTAAAACCAAAAGGCCTAACGATAAGTTTAATTTTAAGAAACTTAATCCGGTTAAGATTAATAAAGTTATTTCTAAAACTAATTACCGATTATTATTACCCAAAATAATAAAAATATATTTTATTTTCTATATTTCCTTACTTAAACCAGTACTTAAAAACGCCCCGTTAAAAACAAATTTGGAGATCGAAAGAAATAATAATAAGTACGAAATCGAAAAAATACTGGATTTCAAAATAGTTAAAAATAAGATTTAATACTTAATTAAGTAAGAAGGATATTTATACGAAGAAAACATTTAAAAACCATTTAACCACCTAACGAATGCGATAAACCTAATTAAGACGTTTTACCGACAGAATCCTAACCGACCGTTTCTAGCGCAGCCAAGGTCGCAGGCGACAAAGGTCCCTCGCTTAAATCCAACCCTACGGCGTTCTAATCGAAGGAAATAAACGCCTTCGCCATGGCATTTATTTCGGAAGCAAGTTGCGCCTGCTTTATTTCCACCTAACGCCGTTTTTCTTTTATTTTTTCCCGTTTTTTTAATTAATCCAATTTTAAACCTTCCTTTAATATTTTTAACGCTTTCTTTTTGAAAAGATCCTATTAAAGGCGTAACCGCTTTAATCTTTTAACAAATTTCCGCGATTTCTTATCTTATTAACGCCGTAATTCGATTAACCTTTTTTTACCTCCTTTTGGTTTTTTTTTTTGTAGATTCTTAAAACGCTAAAAAGTTGTTTTTAATCTTACGCTGTTTCCGTAGTAAACGTTTTTACGTTTTATTTATCTTTTAAAACGAGTTTATAACGAAAACGTTATAAAATAAACGTTATTAACGAATATAATAATCATAACTTACGTATTCGGGTACGTAATAACAATCGGTTTTTTCCAGCTAAATATAGCTAGAATAAGGAAAAGTTTTAATACCAAATTTCTTAATTAAATTGGCGCAAATGTTACGGAAATTACGTTAATTTAAGCAAAACTTTCTTTTTTTCTTCCGAATACGACTTATTATAATAAAATTAGCTGGATAAACTTAAAAACTTTTTAACATAATAAGGTGGCCGATTTGTAGTTCTTATTTTTAGGACAAAAATTTTTGAAAAAGGGAAATAATATTATAGGAACAGGGGTTCCTATTTTAAGGAGATTTACTTTTGTGGTTTAATGCGAATTTGTTACGGTTAAACTTCGGACAGAAAAAATCTAGCTTTTAAGGTAATCTGGTTAATCTGGATAATCTGGGAATTAGATTATATAGATTATATAGATTTACGATATATTTACTTTAAGGAATAAGGATATATATAACCCGGTTTCCTATATAAATAGCACCTACTTAGTTTCACTTTTTAGTTATTAATTTAAGCTTTTAATTAGAAGTAATTGCACCGTTTTTAATTAAGGGAAAGGTTTTTAAATCTTTTTAACGAACAAACCCTTAATGAATCATTCCTCGCCTTATTGTTACCTGCAAATCAAGACCCCATTTCGGATACTGCTCATACTTCCGGGTGGATGTATGACAGGTTCGTTACAGTAAGCCTTCTGCGCCGTACGGAATTGCTGCTTTATCGGGTGATTTTCTAGCTTACGCACGTTTTTAGGTAATTTAGTTAAATCTTTTCGATAAAGAAAGAACTTTTTTTTTATAACGAACGCTTTTATTTAAAAGCTGGTGATCTTGTATTCGCGGAAGCTATAAAACCTTTTTTCCTTATGCAGGATTTGTAAGTTATCCTTATATCGTAAGTCTTTCTTTTTTTTTTTAATCTGCTAATTAGGTAGTCTAACCGTCAGGCCGACATAATTAACGTACGGTATCCCTTTTGCTAATTTAGATGGCTGTAGGAAATTATTTTAACCTATATTTTTAAAGTTTGTTTTATATCTTATAATAATTTCGTTTTAAATAACCTTGTTTTTTAATTATTATTCGTTCGAAAAGGTATTGGCTTTATTTTTATCTCCGATTTCTATTTCCGAATCGTTTTTTTTTTAGGATTACCTCGTTAATTGTTAGTTTTTTAGGTAGTTATACTTTCGTAATTAGGTTTTTAAAATTTCTAATCATTTTCTCCGAACGGTATAACATATTTTTCCTATTAAAAAACTTCGTTTCGTTAAAAACCACGTTTTTTATTACGATTACCTTTTTAAGCTTTGGTACTTATACCTTATATATATTGGTGAAATTATACTTTACGAAATACCTAATATATGTTTTAAGGTCTAACTTTTATAACTTGTTTAGCTTATAATTCGGGTTAAGCTTTAATACGTAATACTTATAACCGTAAGCCTTAAGATAAACTAATTAAAGCGTTTTAAAACCTAATATTTTATCCTTTTTAGCTAGGTAAATATATATAACCTTATATAAGGTCTTTTACCTAAGGGCAGTTATTGGGGTTTTGTTATAAAAGTAGGTAACGTAATTAACAAGCTTTTTCCACAAATTATGCGGTAGCTTCGACTTAATCCTTATTGCGCGCGCCTTTTCTATTATTATACCCCCTAAGCGCTTTACGCCTCCATTTTAAACATACGTATATAAAGTAAAAAGCTTGATTAAAATCCTTTTTAAATATAACCATTTAACGGATAAATTACAAGCAAATTTTATATCTTTTCGAATAAACTTTACGCTAAACCTAAAATAACTTTTAATTTAACTTACATAATTTTTTAAAATACGTAAATTTTTATCCTCTTTTCCTATTATTACGTAAAAATATATTATCGCTTAATATTAAGCTTTATATAAAATCGTTAATACCCGTTTATATCTACGGGCTTTTTTTAAAAGGTTTTGCCAATTTAAGCGTACGTTTAAAAAAAGCGTTATTATTTTAAAGTCTGGCTTTTTCCGTAAAGGGATTTCCTTTATCTTCGATAAGGTATACGCCGGGCATTCGGCCATCCTAAGGCCCTTTAACAACGCTTTACGGCAGTAATTAGGTAAATACTTTAAGGACTCTGGCCCGTAATAGCCCATTTTTAAATACCACAACACCCCTAACCTTAAGGCCTAAGCTTTTACTTAACCTACTACTTTATTTACCTTTTTAATTATAAGGAAAGCGGCTCTTATACAGTTTTTGTTTTCGATTATACGTTAACCTTCCTTTTTTTTAAGACGTACAACTTTTTATAATCGTTTCGATATTTTACGTTATTATTAAGAATATCTTAATAATAACCCTTTTATTCGAAACGTTTATACGAAACGATATTATAATAAAAACCTTAATAATAAGTTACTTCCCTTAATATTAAGCCTTTTTTTTTACGTAAATCTTCCATATATATCGTAACATCCCCATATCTTAAAATCGCCATTTTAATATTACTTGTTAAAATTATATGGCCTTTCGGTACCTTTATAAATTTTTCAAATCGGATTAAGTCGTGAAATATATAAATAAAGCTTCCGGAATCCAAAATAACGCTATTCTTTAATAAATACATATCTAGTACGTTAAATACCTTATATAATATGCTATTTACTAAACCTATTAAGATCTTTTTTACTTTATCCGTTAACCGTTATTATTTATGGGTTATTATAAATTTAAGGTTTCCGAAAGTTTTTTTTTAATCGTTTTAACCTTTTTGTAGAATTTAACGTTAAAGGTTATTTTTTTATCGAACTTTTTTTTTATTTTTTTCGAGGATTTTCTTATCTACAATATTAACTACATATTTGCAACTCCGTATATTATATCCGTTATTACCATACGTTCGGCAGCCTTTTTTACTTTTTTTAAGGTTATAATCCTTAACTTAAAAGTTGGTTTTTGCCCGTTTGCGAAATAATTTTAGGGATAAAGCTTTATTAACAAGTTAATTGTTTTTTATAATAAAGTTTTTACTTCCGAAGGCCGTAACGTAAGCATCTTTTTTTACGGTTTTAATAAATAACTTTATTTTTTTTTACCGTAAGGGTGTTTTTATTAACGTACGCGCTTTTTTACTAACGGTTTTATAGGACAGCTTATTAACTTCGTTTCGAAATATAGCCAGCCGTAATTAATTTGTATATTACGCCTTAAGTAACGCTATTATATTAACGAAGTTATTTACTTACTATAAGCCGATTAATTTAAAAATGTTATTTTTTACGGCGTTCGTTATAATTATATTCCATTTTTTAAGTTATTTATAAAAATCCTTTAAATTAACATATTTTCCTTTTTTTTAAAACTTTTTTATATTCAGCTTTTACGAACTTTATCGCTTTATCCGTATTTGTACCGGCATGTTGCTTTAAGCTATTAATCCATTCGTATATCGGTTCGTTAATTTTTAAATAAGGTAAATACGATTTTCCGACGGAGCTGTATATTATTAACCTTACGGTAACAAAGTTCTTTTGTTATAAGTTGTAACGTTACTTTTCGAATTAATATATTTAAAGGAAATTTTTATATTTCGTCATTTCGCTTTCGTCGAGATCGGCCGGTATGCTTGTACGCCGATTAACGTCTTTAAGCGAAAAGTATTCGGGCTTTGTAAGTAACGTTTTTTTTTTTTGATTCGGGATTAAATAACCTGACGATATTTTCGGGTATACGACTGAAAAGTTTTTCTTATTACGCGTCCTATTCGCCTAACTTTTCGAGTTTCGTTTTTATAACCGATCTTGGGTTGTTGCTTATCGTAATCCGTTTTAATTAATTATTTGGTACCTAATTTGCTAACAGCAGAAAGGGTTTTTAGGGATAAATATGATGAATCTAAAGAACTTCGCAATCCGGGTTCATAACTGTTAAACAGCCTAAGATTACGCAAATTGAATATCCTCGTTACAGCTTCATTCGTATATTAATTCTGATGATGATAATAGCTAACTGTCTCTCGTCAGGGCAGAAAGGAATTAATCTCTCATACAAATTAGCTGCTACCCCTGTGTCCTCCACCCATTAACGTGACACACGGACCGATTCCTTCCTACCTAGAGCCACTGTATCCGACAGAGCCTGGGTTGATTGGAGACGTATTGGTGCTACCAAAAGTCTCCTTGGGCTGGCTCCGTAATGAACACACTCATAATAAGGAAGATCCATCAATTCTGGTTAAGCATCTGTCCATTAGACCCTATCGCGGCCATCACCCTGGTTAACATTTTATCGTTCGGTATTCATGTTATCTGTTCATCCCTATATATTCAAACAATTATGGCCATTGGTCTAGCCTAGCCACCCCCTTTAAGCGGCAGCGAGTCGCGACTTGTCTCCAGGGCGGCAATTTCATCAGCCACCTTGTCGCGCTTCTCCGTGGTCTTCTTAACCAAACCCTCATGTACCGCGATGTCTAGGTCGGCTTATTCTAGGGTTTGCGTGTAAAGGGTATTTATGGGCTTTAGGAAATCGGTTAAGATGTTAGGTACGCGCGTGATATGTACCCGGATTAGGCCTACGAGAGGCACGTGCAAAGGTCTGGGCCGCCGTTTTAGTTTAGCTTTTCTAACATTTAAACGCATGGCTGGCGTTGATTTCTTCGGCGAAGTCGGTCAAGACGCGACAATTATGCGACGAGCGGAGCTTGATCTTAGCGTCCTAGAATTCGAGTTAAGGTGATGTTGCGCTTCTGCTCCTGCATTTCATTTTGAAAATTGACCCGCTTAGTGGTCCGTCATTGTTATGACGGACGACGATAAAGCCGACAGCGATGACAGCGATGACGTCGGAGGCTGGGACAGAGGGCGAGGTTCGCTGACGAAGCGATTGGCTAGGGAGCAATACCTGTTGTTAAGAGTGTGAGGTATAAGAAGGCTGTCTGTGTTCGCGGTAGTTTTCTAAATGGCAGCTAGATATATCACTGGGTTCCAGGAAGGGTCCGTCGAAGCATATCTATGTAAGCTGCCTTGAACGGAATTGGGGCTCATACCATAATTCCGTTCCAATAGTGATGCAGCGGGTGGTGGTCCTAGATTTGGTTCTGTCGGCAAACTGTTATTGCTATTATGCCGAGTCCGACGAGTTCAGGCTGGGGGTGGCAGAACTAAGCACCTTTGAGATAAAGAAAGACCAAGCAGCCTGTAATTGCGAAACATAACTTTGGATTCTCCGCTAGGAGCCGTTGCCGGGCGACATCTGGTGACTTGTTCTCTCCTAAGCCTTTCTTGCCTTGGTAGCTTCTCTTTCTCCATCGTCAGAACCTTGCTTCACTCTATGGTGTGCTTTCGTGGTCTGCTCCTCTGGGTCTGCTATACTGTCGCTGTCACTTTCTGCCAGCACTTGTACATTTCGGAGATTGTCTTGGTGTATTGATTTCTCACGTGGCTTCATAAATGTCTTCCTCCGGCCTCGAGTACTCAGGTCCAACAGACTGTTCATTATTCGAAATCCGTAAGAAATCGCATTATAGGTACGATATCCCTCAGTAGTTCGCCATAAATAGATAATGATAAGACTCGAGTCTTACCTCTTTCCTCGAACACTTTCTTCTGTAACAATGTTACAGAGTTTCCCCACACATCAACAATCTTCACAGCAATACCAGGGAAGACCCTGATCAATACGGCAGCCCAGGTCGCCAATGCGACTTGTACCGACGCTCTTCCACTGGGAAGTTTTGGTGAATGCGGTGGACCTGTTCATATTGCCCTCACTGAACGCTCCTTTGGTCAAGGAATGGGGAATACGGCGGCCACCTGCGAGTACACGTGTAGCCTTTCAAAGCTCACTCACGCAACGAAAAGCGCGGGATTTTAGTACGAGGAGCAAGATATGTGGATCCCTGTCCGTCAATATACGGGTTGCGGCAATGACTGTCTCGATGAATAAGCTCTACTAATACATCATCAATGTAAGTACAGGATGTCGGTACAACATCCACCGTGCAGTCACCCGACTTTATTTACCAAAAAACTGCCCCATCGCTCCAACACCTCCAGTACGCCGTCACGGTCCAGTACCCCCTTTTCTCCTAGCGCGCTTCACCAGCCAGGGTGACACTAACCCCAACACAGCTAGGACAATGCCTCAGCCCTAGCAACCAAGCTCTTGATCGTCTCGCTGTCCAGTCCCAGGCTCGTAAGAAACTTCCGAACCTTCTCGGCGCTGGACGGAAGGCGCAAAGTCTCGACGGTCTCATTTATGACTCTGCCGAATTCCGCCGGGTCAGAGTCGATAGCAAAAGCCACGAGTCGCAGGCAGACTTCAGGCCAGGTAAGAACGAAGTCCATATTCGAGGGCTCCGTGAGACCCAGGTCGCCTTCGGCCTTTCTGAACTCGATGGTGCGTTTACCGTAGCCAAAATGCTCAAAGTTGTGGAGATTACCAAACCAGACTCCTACGTTCTTATGGCCCTCGACGCACCCGCAGAATTCGTCAAGGTCCTTTGCCCTCCAGACCTTCCACAGGGCTTCCTTGATATGGCCGGGGACGACGTCGTCGGAATTGACGGGGAGGCAGCGGCTGAACCATTCGTGGGGGGCACTTCCCGTGAGGTCAAATGGTACATGTGGAAATCTGATCACCGCGCTGACCTTCGTCATGTCGCGGCAGTAGTAGTTGTCTCTACGGGAAGGGCGAAGCAGTCCGTTCAGGATCGCCTCGCCGCCCAGCACGAGAAAGGAGTAGAGCTTCTTCAGGGTAAGCACCTCGAAGCCCCTATCTCCGCGGCCGACGTGGACGTGGAAGCCGCACATTTCGTTGAAGACCCCGACAGTGCTGCGGATCGCTTCCCCGACCATGGCACATTGGTCGCGCGAGAGCGCGGTATTCGCGAGGATGGGCGACATGATTTCCATTCCCGCGTACTCATCGTCGTCGTGAGGTAGCTCCTCGTTCGCTGTGACCGAGTCTTCAGTCTTCACGATCCATTCCTTGTAGGCCCTCTCGTCCTCGGTGGTGCTCGCGATATCCCCCTCGACCCTTGGAGTGATCTTCACCAGGTGGGTTATATCAGGCTTCAGAAGATCAAGCACACGTTGGAGAGCACTAGCTACGCGCGGGAGATACTGTCTTGGAAAGAAAGGTTTCCTTCTCAAACTGGCTTTCTCCGCTGCGGTTAAGCCGATCTTATCAGCATGGACAAGACACTCGAACTCAACGCCGAATGTCAGCTCGTCGTAAGAAGGAGTCTTATTAGGTGAGGACGACGACATGGTTTCTTATGTAAAGCTAATGACAATGTGACGGTACAATAATAAAAGCAGTAATGGTGACCATATCCTTGGATATCCTAAGCCAATGTGGTAAAGATATGCTCTCAACCCGACTATATATAAAGGAGACTGTACTACATGATTCAAGCTCATCAGATGAGGCTGGAGTTCGTCCTACAAAGCCGGTCTTCAAAGCAAGGCCGCCTCATCTACACGGGGACCATACCTCGATTATGGTGGGAAAGCATTTTGTCGAACCATGGAAATTCCGCAAACCACGGCTTGGGCCACTCCCAGAACAGGAATAGGGGGTGCAGCTTGCTCCTCAGTTGTTTGTCTGGCCTGCACAAGGTAACGCAGGCATTGATTGCATGCCCATTCGAATCTTGAGAGCTTTGAGTACGACGCATCTCCGGTCCATTATAAGACCATGGTGAAAAGCCACAAGCTTATAGTTGAGACCGAGTACCGGTATCATTGATTCGGCTCACCTATCCGCTTGCTTACTTGGTCCCATTATGTAGGTTCCCTAGTCGCCACGCTAATGTGCCCTTGCCGGCAGAGTCGTGGGAGAATAGTGACTGGATGGCATTACAACGGAATTTACAGTCGCGTTAATCAATTGAGCCCATAGGGACACACCATAAAATGTATGCGATCTCGTAGCGCAATGATTAGCTGAACCGTCGAGAACATATGGATGTTTACAGAAGTGAAGAAGCGTACATCAGCGACTACTACATGTATCTGTTTATCCGACGGCATCATAACATTAGAACCGACCATTTACAGAGGTAGAAGTCAGATCAAGCAAAGGGGTACGTCCTTATCTGGTGCTCAAGTTCCTGGAGTGTACCAGGAAAACGCATACTCAGGAGATGAACCAGATTCAGCATTTCTCTCCTTCATTTCCAATGAGTGAGAGTTGCCATCCGTATTGCGGCCGCCCACAATCTTTCGGACCTGGGAATTGCAAGCCCTACAGTAACCCGCAACCTTGTAAGACAATGTGTTCCAGGTCTCCTCAAGCCAAGTAACGGGATAGTAGGTATTGCGCATATTGCAACGAGCACATGCGATTGGTGAGTGTCTTGCCAGCACACCATCAGCAGGGTACTGATCATTCGTTATGAGGAGTTCAAAGAGGTCTGCCGCAAATAGGGGACGTCTTTAGCCTGGGATATGAAATGATTGTCACCAGCGGCCAGGTACTTCGTGTTCGCGACAAAGTCGAGAGCAATCTGACGAAGGACTGAGAAGGGTTCTGAATGATTGGTGTAAGCGACTCGCGCAACGTAAAAGAGGTCATTTACAAGGCTCGCCTCGGTTGCCCCATTGCCGGCAACTCTAGGCGGTTTCGCCTGGAAACGGGCTGCACCGGACTCAAAAGTACGACGGAGTCGAAGAAGTATTTCCGCCTTTAAGCTTTTGATATTTAGATAATCTGCCAATACGAAGAGATCTACGAATTTGGCGACAGAAAAGGTATCGTAGTCGTTACGGTCGACTGACAAGGTCAGTGGCCACAGGATGTTTAATGAAGGGAAACTGCTTGCTTACTTGTGCCGGTATACAGCCACTTGATGGCCAAGTCGAGGAAGTCCGGGTCCTGTTCGTGGATTTCCAACACTCCGGCCTGCGACTCCTAATAGATAGTAAAGTCAGGAAGCGTTGCTTCACGCGGAATGAAAAATCCCACTTACCGCGAATGGACCCGCGAGCCCCTTGAGAAAGAATACGCATCTGGGGCAAATTATCGCTTTGTGAAGCTTCCAATGACGGTCTCGACATTTGACGGTAACATCTGAGAGCAACCCGGACCGTAGAATACTAATTCGGCGTATCCTGACGTCAATTCTATGACAATACGAACACTGCGAGGCACTGTACTGACTCGGCTCCAGAGTCAGAGAGCATCTCATAGGATGAGCTATACTCATTCGGCGGGTCTCGTCTAGACATGGTGCTTTCCTGAGCATGCGTCAGACAGAGTGGGATGAATATGACGTGAACGGGACGTACAACGAATAGATTGGAAAGGAGTCACATTCATTGATCTTCTACAGGGAAGTATGGGTGGCATCTGATCGGCAAGGAAAAGAAGAGTGAGCATATGGGCTCTATGAAGAAGTGGAAGGGGGAGCGGGAAAAGTCAGTGAATGAGGAAGGATTCTCAGTATGCAGGCAGGTACGTTAGGGGTATCCTTCAAGGAAGGTACGTTCTCCCCAAAACGGGTCTCTCCCCATACTGCTACTCCGATTCATCTAAGGGCCATAGTATACTAATGGTGTCCAGCCTCGTATTATATCAACATATATAGGGGTAGACGCCAAGATATGTGTGACGCCATGAAGCCAATATATTGGAGTGTCGCTGTATATTTTAGCAATCACCGGCTTTTTCCAAATCGCCTGTAATACACCCACATTGTTCTCTCCAGGCAGATATTTATAGGACTGCCTTATCGCTTCAAGTATTCGGAGCGAGTATGCAACTTGACAGCATGTTCAAACAGACCCGACACTCCGTGATGAGATCACCTTGCGAGAGCTAACAAATTGTCCTTACATGAAGGGCTCAGACACTACGTCAATCCAACCCCCAACTCATCAAATTGCAGTGGCTTGGGTGAACCTCTGAGGGTCCTCATGATGCAAAGCTCTCTTTTCAAAAGCCCACGCAGCTCCTACTTTAGGTAAAACTGAGATGGACGGGGACGTCATTTTGCATGTCATCGCCAGCAACATCGGTAACCCTGTGGTCATACTGGAGCGGCACCCCACGCTCTCCAATCGGCAAGCATTGATGATGGCCTTGGTACCCAACGTCAATCTTCCCCGCGAGAAGCCCAAGATAGTCTCCATATGCGACCGAAGCGGAAGCATTGCAGGCGAGAGTCCGAACCTCCAACCTGCTCTATGCCTGTCAACGACCAGAAGAGAGAATGGCAGAGAGGGCTGGACAGCCTCGGCTCGTCCCGCCAGAGCGAGCGCGAATAGCACAGCTTCCCAAGCCATATTGCCCCCCACGTTTAAGGACCTTGCCATGGCAGCGTCGGCCGCCGACTACAGTGCCGACACCGTCTTCGATAGAGACGATACTCGTCTCATCACGCACGTGGTCAAGATTGCTGACATATTCGGTGGCGAATATTAACAGGGCACCTTACTCGGGTTTGAGGAGATTGAATCGCTTGCCAACTCTGACTGCGAAGACGAGCAAGTCCCTATGATGACCGTACATAGTTTTCGCGCACGATTCTGAAGAGACTAGTTTGGATGATGTCACGCCGGAGCGCCCTGAGCCTGGCAGCATCATCACGCCCCAGCAAGAGATCCCGACACCAGGTGACGACATCGTGACACGGAGCAAGGACCTCTATCTGTGGTCCAGGGGCATGAACTTTGGGACCTTCAACGGAAGCTTGCTCTTAATCTTTTGGCGAGCAGTCTCGCAAGTGGGGCGACATGACCAAGATATATATGAGCAGAGTCATCATCGTCGTCCGTCGATATATGGCCGTCACACTCCACTCTGCCTGTCACGACGAGCAGGCCCGTACCAACGTATGGTCTGCGATCCTCGAGAAATTAGTGCAGCGATATCAAAGGGTAATGGACGAGGCGGTGCTACTGGTCGATGTCGAGCAGCACAAGCGGTCGTATACGCTCAACCATCCAGAAGGATCGCGGTCACCGCATCAAGGAGCTCCTGCGTCCGAAGGCCCGGAAGGACACCTAGCGGTGCGGTGAGCTTCAGTACATGGGTCAATCTGGTCGACATCCCAAGCGCAACCCAGGTAAACGCAAAGTTGAGCACTTGCAGGAGGACACCCACGACGTCCTTCGCGCCTACTACAGCCTGGCGCTGGACCGGTTCATTGACAGGGACTTCCAGCTGGCCGTTGACCGCTACCTACTTACCGGCCCATCCAGCCCCTTGGCCAGCTGCACCCTGGAGTGGGTCATCAACCTGGAACCCCAACAGCTCGAGCAGATTGTAGGCGAGGCCAGGCCGCCAAGAGACGCCGCCAGAAGCTCACAAAGAAGATCGACGAGTTTTCCGAGGCCTTGAGGATTCTCACATCCTAGTGCAGCGGTGGCTGCATCTGACATGTGGAGTATCCCGTCTCCAAAGTAAAGCTTGCAGTACTTCGACGAGATTCGGGCACGGAAGAGAGACAAATCTTAATATCTTCGCCCAGGTCGGCGACCATGATACCATAAAAGTGACAGGATTCGACCTGGGTCACCGATCGCCTTAACTGCTCGTCCTACCTCTGCCTTCCTGTCTAGGGTTCTGAGGATATTGTATAATATTTTTTTTTCATTTACCTTCGGGTTACGTGGTATAAGAAGCGGCCTTCGGCGGACCTATGACCACTGCCGGGAAAATCAACGGAAAGAACACTGGGTATTACTGCTATCCAATCAGCACCTTTGACTTCACGGCAAGTGGATGCCACCTCACTTTGAAAGAACAGGCTCGCATATCGGCCAGTTGCCGTTAAGAGTAGACTTCAGCGTTCCGGCACTTTCCGAGTCGACAAGGCTCTCCCATGACATCGGCAGCCGTAATCTTACGGATTCGAAAGCTGATTCTGCGTCTTGCCTGCCGAAGCAGATAGAAAGCCGCGTAGCGCCGGTCGGCGAGTAATCACTCGAGATGCTTCATTTACAGCACCGGGTCAGGTCAAAAGGAGGAAAAGTCCAGTTAAAAGGCCGTAGGGAACCTCAACGACTAGGCTTCTCGTGGAGTGGCTACAAAGGAAAGGTACGAAAGGTGCTGCAGTATATGTCATGGCCAAGCTTCCGACTGTCCGTTAGACATACATGAAAACCCGATCAGGTCTCGCGTTCGCCTCTGTTTCTCTGTGTCCCACAAAGGGGCACGTTAAGAGGATTTGATAGGACGTACTTAGAGGTTGGGTAAGCGATCGATGAGCGAGAATGCAGCTAAAAAGAGTTTGCGATAAGGAAGGCCATCACAAGGGCGCGGGGCGGAAGCAACAGCTGTAAAAGGTGCATAGGTCATCGGCAATCATGTATGTAATTCTAGACTGATGGTCTACGGCGGAATCTAATATTTTCCCTCGCTTGACCCATGGAATCTTGGTCGCTAATATGCGTGAAATACTTTGTGTTTAATTGTCGAACTCGTTGGAGAGAACGTGGGGTTCTTTTTAGTGGTCTAATGATGACGACAACGATGCTAGGTATA
This sequence comes from Monosporascus ibericus, assembly GCA_004154915.1. Lineage (NCBI taxonomy): Eukaryota > Fungi > Ascomycota > Sordariomycetes > Xylariales > Monosporascus > Monosporascus ibericus. Next base: position 88,165 of record QJNU01000218.1, read on the forward strand.
AGCCAGTGCAAAGTTCCAGTTGAAATACCCCTCGTACTCACTATAAAGCTCCTTCCTTCAAAGTACCTGCCATCTCTCAGTAGGCCCGATAGCTCTTGCCCTGTGCGTCCGTCATAGAGGGATGCATAGGTACCTAGAACATGCACTTAGAAGAATGATAGGAAAATTGTGCATAAAATCTTGCCTACCCTTTTTTGTACCTACGGCTGCTGAACTGGAGCGCATAAGTTCTCGCTCTGCGATTTTTAAAGCATCAACTTACCTTTATTCCAATTATTAATAATAGTCCGGCGACGATATCTTATATACGTGAACTACTGATAACTACTTTGCTCCATCTCCGTGCTTTGTGCGCTGTGCGTCGTGCTCTACCGCGCTCTACCGGTTTTCAAGAGGTCGGTCACCAGTCAAATAGCGTGTCAGCACTCAAAGGGATGGCGCCGCTTTAGACCCCGCGCTGCGCCACATACTGTAATTTGATGTTGCCCTTCCCACTGGCCCCGCGATAACCAACTCCAAAATCTCACATCGATTTCATTTCGCAGCTGTTCTAGCTTCTCTAGCATATCCTTTCGTCATCGAAGGTGGTCAGCTATCGGCCTTGCTGATCCATTCACTGGGGGATTTTCGCAGTAGCGTAGACTTACGGAGAAGCCGGATATGGAGAGAGTGGAAGTGCCAGAGGCGCGGAATTGCGAACACCAACCAAGCCGTCCGGCTCCCCCTTTGTGCTGTCGGGGCTCGGGTCCGACACGCCAGCTTCGAAGACTGCCCATCTGACCCATCTGACCCATCATAGCCATCCTCGTAACCCGAAAGCTGCGGGCCCAATTGAAAGTCAAATAAGCGAGTGACCTAAACCAACCGCGAGATACGCGCCATCGATGTCCTCTGTCACTGTCGACACCCACCTGAACGCCGAACTACGGAGACAAGCCAGAATAGATGGCTCGCTTCCCTCCCCCGACAGACCTTGGGACCAAGCCTCTGATATCCCCGGAGATGACGAAGCTTCACCAGACCCCAGCAACGACTCCACGAGAGAGAATGCAGATAAGAACATTGAGAACCTGTACCGTGATGTCCCATTGGGGAAGCCCGGTAGTATTCGCTTGCTTCGCCTGCTGCCGCACGAAGATGAAAACGCCGGCATACAATGCCAACTCTTCGAGTACGCTCTACAGGGACTAGGGGATGGGGCACGCCTATACGAGGCCTTATCTTACGTATGGGGTTCTTCGAGCAGTCATCGGAGCCTCTCCGTGAACGGGAATGACATTCGCGTCAGGGAAAATCTCCACGCTGCACTATTACGTCTTCGAGATCCACATTTTGAACGTATTATATGGGTTGATGCTATTTGCATCAACCAAGCACACTAGGGAGACAAAGAAGAGCAGATTAAGTACATGGCAGAAATCTATAGTAAAGCAAGCCGTGCAATTGTCTGGCTGGGAGAGGCAGAAAACGATGGCGATCAGGCGCTTGAAGAGATACGCCTTCTTGCAGACGACGTGTCTGGCAAGCCCACGGTCAACGAACCAAGCAAAAAAGTGATCTTGGCGCTGCTTCAACGACCGTGGTTTGAACGGATATGGGTAAGAGAGCAGACACTAATAGTATCGATATGTGTCACTAATACGGTTGATCCAGGTTCTGCAGGAAGTTGCCGCCGCTCGAAGTATCCTAATGAAGTGTGGATCTACGGAGATTGACGGATACGCATTCTGCACAGCGCTAGACTCCAGATTGACTGACTTTCTGGGCGAAGCTCCTTCAGACTTGCAAAGTCTGATCCGCTCTGTAAACTACCTGATTAGAGGAGCAGTGTTCCGGCGCAAGAAAGTATCGAGGTCGTCAGGCAGGTTCTCGCTACACATACGGCCTCTAGGCGAGCTGATTGATATGTACCATACTCATGAGGCTACTAAGCACCATGACAAAGTATTTGCCTTACTCGGCATGAGCTCTGACGATCCCTGTGCTACTGGCATTTTGCCTAATTACAAGATTCCATGGAGAGAATTCCTTCAGCAACTTATCAAATTCCTGCTTGGCGGAGAGGTATCTGTGAAGACTTGGGCAGAAACGGAGATGGCGGCAATCGAAAGTAAAGGATTGGTACTTGGTAAAGTGTCCTCGGAAGGTAACACTGATAGCAACAACAGACACCAAGCCCTTATCACTTTAAAGGAATCATCTGGACACTTGGAGCGTGAAACCCCATAGACCCTCCGTCCGTCAGCGAAAACCATCCAGGCAGGTGACCTCGTCTGCTTGCTACGTGGGGCTTCGAAGCCCACAATCATCAGACCATGCAAGGATCACTTTTCTGTTGTGGCTATTGCGGCTCCTCTAGATGGTAAAACAACGAAGAGTGGCGAGTGGCTTGATCTGCTACTTGTATGGGACTGGAAAACGCTCCATGGAGACTCACAAGACCAGGAATATGAAACGGTTTTACGCAGTCGAGAACCCGGGCATCCGAGCAGAGAAGGTCACTTAAACAAGCTGTCCAGACTGTGGAACACGGCACTGATATTAGAAAGCGCGGAAGACTACAAAAAGGCGGGAGAGAGGTTTCGAGAAGTAGTGGAGGGTTACGAGAGGGTGTTTGGGGAAGAGGATCTACGCGCCTTGTCCGCCAAGAATAAACTCGCAGTGGCGTATACGAACATGAAGGAATTGGAGGAGGCAAAGAAGTGGTTTGAACAAGTGATACAAACAAGAAAGCAGGTGCTAGGGGCAGATCATCCCGATACAGCATGCAGCATGATCATGCTACTGTCCGTGTACGAAGATCAAGGTGCTATTTTCCAGGCAGTCAACTTCGACGCGATGATAGATATACTTAAACTAAGGAGTGATGCACGGATCACAGAAGCAGTGGTTGAGATTGTCGAATCATGGAACGAAGAAGAGATGAGGCACCTGCTCGACTGAAAAGGGGACAAAGTCCAGATTACGGAAGGCCTGGTTGCAGCCGCAGCAAGGAACGAATGGAACGGAGATGAAGTGATAAGTCTCCTGCTCGACCGGAGAGGGGACGAAATCCAAATTACAGAGGGCGTGGTTATAGCTGCAGCAGGAAATGAAAAAAGCGGGGATGAAGTGATAAATCTCCTGCTCGACCGCAGAGGGGACGAAATCCAAATCACAGAAGACGTGGTTATAGCTGCAGCAGGGAATGAGAAGAAGGGAAACGAAGTGATAAATCTCCTGCTAGACCGCAGAGGAGATGAAATCCAAATCACAGAAGGCGCGGTTACAGCTGCAGCGGGGAATAAACGGAGCGGGATGATAGAGCTTTTGCTTGACCGGAGAGGGGACGAAGTCCCTATTACGGAAGGCGTGATTGCAGCCGCAGCACGGAATGAAAGGAACGGATACGAAATGATAAATTTTCTGCTTACCCAGAGAGGGGACGAAGTCCCTATTATTGAAGGCGTGGTCACAGCCGCAGCAGCGAATGAAAGGAACGGATACCAAATGATAAAGTTTCTGCTGAACCACAGAGGGGACGAAGTCCAAGTCACAGAAGGCGTGGTTACAGCCGCAGCAGGGAATGGAGAGGGCGGATACGGAGTGATAAGTCTTCTGCTCAACGAAAGAAAGGGCGAAGTCCAAATTACGGAAGGCGTGGTTACAGCCGCAGCTGGGACTAAATGGAGTAGAAGCATGAGGGTTTTACTCGAGGAAAGAGGGGACGAAGTCCGACCACGAAAGGCGTGGTTACAGCTGCAGCAGAGAATAAAGGATCAGGAGAATTGGTTCATACCCATGACTAGTGTTACGGCAGAGCTTGAGCGGCTATCCCTAGGTCACATAACCACGCGTCGACTCCACTACTTCACAATTACTTAGGGCCCAGGGCCGCCCATAGATTGATTTGTTTTCTTCTTTTCCCTCCATCTTAGTACTTTCGACAATAAACGCGATTCTTTAATAGCACTGACTTTGCAATATCCCTTGTGTGACAGCTAAGTGGCTTTAATCACCTTCGGGGCCTTTTCGTAGGTATATCAAGGGGCGAAGCTCCCCGAGTAGTTAGAAATAAGCAGGAATTAACGGTTATTCTATTCACTACATATGCTACGGACTACCTGATAGGCTGTTTCTCTCGCGCACGGCTCCACCAAAAGAACTGATCGTTAAGTGCAAGATCTCATCTTGCTACTTAGCTGACGATTTCCTCTGTCTTTCACTCTGTGTCACACATATTCTACAAGGTTAGCCCTCTTTCCTGTCACTCCAAGTTATGTACTAAGACCTCAGGGCTTTTCTTCTAGTGCCTGTCCACTTATGTCAGCTATTAATACGTAGAAGCAATATAGACACACTTGCTTAAGCCATATTTGCATCATCCTGTCCTAATTCCGCTCCACCCCAGGTTAAAGCCTCTTCAAAGCCAACTTTCCACTCATAATGTTGCTTTTCTTTTTTAACGTGCTTTATTCGTAACCCAGGCGGAGGGTATCAGCTACGCTCTTAACTTTCCGTATTAGACGGAGTTAATCGAAAGGCGAAGGAGAAGTTATTAAGGGAATCGAATGGCTTTGGACCTTTTGGTTCAGAAATTCGAGCGTAAAATACCACAACTGGTACCGAATACAAACCAGGAACATAATCGAATAGCTTTAAAGGAATTCGAGCTCAAATACCGGAGACATATGCTTGGACGCGAAATGGAAAAGGGGGGCATTCAGTACCTGGCCGATATTATAAGCCCTCGGGCAGCCCTGACAAGAGCAAGGATCACAAGTAGCGTAAGGCAGTAGAGTCACTGCCTACAGACGTTACTGCCTAGTACAGCAACCCGTTGAACACAGGTATAAGAGACCGACCTGACGGGCATGTGATATTCGCCTCGGGCGCAATGGACTGTGTCTGTGCCTAAGGCCCAGATTTGTGGACATCACTAATTCGAAAAGAACCCAACCCATGGCGCTCACAGAGTGTTAATAGATCGTACTCGGTGGCATCGGGAAGGAGATGGCCGGAATGTCAAATGGGACTAACATAGGATATAGGTTGGGAAACCGTACGTGCCAAACGGCAAAAGTGCGGATATTGGCTCTAAAGGCCAATTAGGCTATTTGATAGTACGTCGATGCTCCTGGATCTCTGTGGGTTGGCGCGATTGACAATGTCTCATGGTCGGCGGGGTTGGTCGAGCTAGGCACGGTGCGAGGCTCTCTAATACTGTCATTTCGAATCAGAGTGTCCTAGCCCCACTTAGCTTCTGAATCACACACCTTTTTTTGTATGCGCTCTATCATAACGCGCGTTGACCTTCGATAACAACCTAACAACAACGCGTTGAAGCGTTTCCAATGGACGATTCGTTTGATACACGATATTTCGAGGTTTCTGGAGCGCTAATTAGTCCTGATCCGAAAGCCAAACATGGAAAACGCCTCACGGCCATACAGAAATACAACCTATTGACTTGAATAGCTGAGACTGGCTTCACTGACGGTGCCCTAGCTGTTGCATTCGATGTCGATATTGTCAGCTAGCTGGGGGGTGCTTAGCGCACCCCATATACGGAAAGGTTACCTACTGATCGGCCCATACATGTTCCGGAGCTAAGCTACTTAAAGTTGTATAAGTGCAACAGTGTTACGAACCAACACCTTACCCACTTGGGCACACGGTCGGAACGTGTCAGATATAGGGGACATCAGTTATGTGTTATATTAGGTCAGTTGCAGGTGCTGTTGCACTCATACAACTTTAAGTAGCTTAGCTCCGGAACACGTATGGGCCGATCAGTAGGTGACCTTTCCGTATATGGGGTGCGCTACGCACCCCCCAGCTAGCTAACACACCCCCTCAACGCCTTGAAGTATTCACGGCGTTGATTACCGCACTTTATCACTCCCTAAAGCCACAGCTGTTCATTTCACCTTGTTTCCGGTGATTAAATCCTCCTAATTAGCTAATTCCTCGTTTAAAATAACCCTTAAAGCTTTTTTCCGCTAATCCAGGACTTCGGTAATATTTATTAATCCTAGTTGCTTTTTAAAATACCTAAAGGTTTTTCGTAATAAAGCTTTAATTAATCCATTAACTAACATATTACCCGTAAATATATAATTTACTTTAATTAGGTTTTTTTTTGCTACCTTTCGTAATTAATAATTATATATATTTACGTACCGTAACTTTATTTATAAAAGGGCGACGTCGGCGTTAATTAATCGTATCGTTTATTAATTATTATATTATATATTTAACGGTTTTATATTTAAGCTAACTTTTAAATTTTTAATTAATTAAAAAATAAATAAAGTTTTTTTTTATAATTTACGTAAAAAATAATAATTCCGTTTTGGTTATAAAAGTAATTATTATATTTTACTTATTCGCTTATTATTTTATTACTTTTTTAAATAACTTTATAACGTAAACTTAAAAGTTTTTTCGGTTAATTAAATTATTCGTAAAAAAGGTATCGTTTTAAATATTTATTAAATCCTTATTACCAAACTATAACGTTAACGTTTTAATACCGATTAAGTATAATATAACGTAATTAATTACTTTATAATATACGTTATTAAAATTTATATTAAAACGAATAAATCGGGATATTAAAAAAAATATATTAAATTGCGTATTAATTATAACGTATAAAATAAAATTAATTCTTTTTAATATTTATTAATTAAACTTAAATAAATTAAATTAAGATTTAATAATAATTCGACGTTAATTATTAACGTTTTTAAAAAGTTATTTAAGCTTTTTTTAGGAATTAAGTTAATTAACTTATTTATAAAATCGGATTAAAATAATTAATTTTTTTTATTAAGTTTATCTTTAATTATTTCGATTTCGAAAAATTATTATAAATTTTCGCTATTTATAAAAATATATCGTTCTTATATTTATTAAATTAATTAATCGATAAAGTCCTAATATGTTTTGTTATATATAACGATTATATCGTCGACGTAAAAAAATAAAAATACTTTTTAACCAAAAAAATAATATAATTCGTAAAAAACGGGGTTAAATCTTAAATTTTTAAACGTATTAATAAAATCCTTTTGTTAAAATAAAGAAGATTTTTTTTAATTTATATAATATTTTTAATTAAAAATATTTTGTTATGTTATAAATAACCTAAGGGCGTTTTTATATATATTTCATAAAATAAGTTCGCATTAACGAAGGTATTTATAGCATTATATTACTTAAATTTTAAATTAAACCTAACCGTAATAACGATTAAAGCTTAAAACGACTTTTTAATTAACATAAATACATATATATTTTTATAAACGTTTTTAAATTATTAATCGCTTCGTACGATAAACGGGCATTATATTTTTAAAACTAACTATGCTTATTAAACTTATAAACGTATACCTATATATATTTTATAAGTTATTTCCTTTTAATAAAAGATAAATTAATAACTTTTTAAAATTTTATTTTTTTATAATTTTACAAATAAGTTAATTCGGCGTTACGAAATATTTTCCTTAACGGATATATACTTAACTTTTTATGGCCTTACGGCGGTAATAGCAAATCTTGCCTATATACCCGGCCTTACGACGTAAATAACGCTTTTATTTTTAATATATTAAAGCTTTTCCGATTAAAATAATACATATTTTAGGTCTTTATTTTTCTTAAACTTTTGCAATTTACCGGCTAATTATTAATTATATTAATAAAATAAATTAAATATTTTACGTTAAATACAACTTCCTATATTTTATAATCGTACCGATAACCATCCTTTCGATACGGAACGTACGGGAAACTTACGTTTTTAACCCGTAAGATATTTTCGTTTTTTACAGTCACTTTAAGTTAAATAATATAATAAAAATTTAAGGTTACTTTTATTTTTTCCGTCGGCGTAATGATCGTAATAATTATTAAGGCAGATATTAATAGTAGTAATAATTTAAAAAACGGAAATAATTTAAATATAACGGTCGTATAAAGGTAATTAATTTTTTACGAATAAGCCTATTTTTCTTTATCCCGTGCGTTAATTATGTTAATACTATTTTAAAACCAACCCTTTTAATTAGCCGGTAATTAAATTATTTTATTTAAGTTTTTATTTTTTTTTTATATATATATTAGGTAATTATTAGCTTGATTAAATATAATAATTTATCGAAATAAGCTTTATAATTCGTTTTCGGTAACGTAAAGCAAATTATTCTTAAAGTTTTTAATATTACCAAAAAAGGTAGCCTTTTTATTAAATTAAACGTTTCAGATAATAATAACCTTATTTATTAATAAGTTCTAAATTTCGTAAATATTTATTAATCGGTAACCGATAAGGAAATTTATTTATACCTTAAAATTTAACTTTTAAAATCTTTATTTTTTCTTTATAACGGTAATCGTTATAACGTAAGCCATATAATTATAAGCTTAAAAATAAACTTATTAAAGCTTTTAATTAAATATTATAATGCCGTTTTTATATGCTAGGTAAATATAATAAACCTTATATAAGGTTTACCAAAAAAAAAACCTATTTAAGGATATAATTATATAAATATACTGCCGCTTTAAAAAAATATATATTTAAGAACGTAAATAATTTAGCGCTATTTTGTATCGTAATCGTTTTCTTTTTAATTATACCCCTTAAACGTTTTATACCCCCGTTTTAAACCTGAATATATGGTGCTAAAAGCTTAAGTCTGATACTAAAAGAAAATAACTAAAACATATCCCGAAATTAATAATTCTTTAGAATCTCGTTATTGCATTCGATTACCTATAAAAAAACCTTATCCTGGTTCTTTAAAATTCTTAAAAGGTATTAAAATGTTATAATTAATATCTCTTATTTCCGGTTTTTTAAATAGGTATCCTAAATAAAACCTAAATATTTATCGGTAACAAACATAACGTATTTATATCCTTTAAGGTTTTTTTCGAAGTTAATAAAGTTAATAACGATTTTTTATCCTAATCGGAATACTTTTTTTCAAGGTTCGCGACATATTTATCTTTTCACCTTCGCCTTATTATATACTTAATATTTAATTATTATAAAACCCTTTAATCGGATTCCTTTAATATGGAAATACAGCTAGGCGATCACTTCGGGACCTAGATAACCTAATCGCAGGTGCCACATAATACCGTTACTTATACGCGGCGGTCTTTTTATCTATAAGTTAATATTTCGTTTATAAATAACGAAAGCTATATAAGGTATTATTACGTTAATATCTTTAATAACGAACTAATTAAACTTATTTATTAACGTAATAATAACCTAATCGTATTTATTTCGAATATAATTATTAATTTTTCAGTTATCCTATTAATAACCTTTCTTTCGAAGCTATCGAAATAATACTAGGTTATATACGAATTTTTCGTAATAAGCTACGTCATATAACCGTAACGCTTTCGTACCATTAAAACTTTAAAATAATACATCAACTTTTCCGTACCCTTTAATTAAGATAAAGCTATTACTTACGTACATTCCGTTACCTTATATAGTTAATTTATAATTCAGGAACCTGCTAATAAGGTTAAAGATATATATCGTAAACTTTAAGTCTAAAATGGATAAATTTTTTAGGGGGTAAAACAAAACGTTTATAACGTTACGTTAATCAATAATCAGGAAGTACGTTAAAATTCGTCTTATTTCTTTTAAAAATTAATCCGTTTTTGTAATTAACTTCTTTATAATTTTTAACAAACGGTTAACCTTTTCCTTTAAAAACTAATCAAAAGCAATACGATTTCGGACCAGCCCTAACACTATTTTTCCGGGCTTAAACTCTGCTAAAACTTTATTAAAAAATACATAAAAGCATTAAGGTAACCTATAATTAAGGCTTAGGCAGGCTTTACAGCAAATACCTTAATCGTTTAATTCGTAACGCTTTCGTTTAGTATTTCGGTCCGCATAGGAACCTTCCTAACTACCTCGCTTCGGTCCTCGTCCAGGGGCCTTACCTTACGGCTAAGGGTTAGATAACTTGGTTTCTTCCTAATTAGGATAATCCTGATTAGACTAATCCGCGGGAGTTCCGTGGAAGGTTGGAAACGCTACCTTGATATTTTTTGATATAGATGGTGGATTAATTATAACCTAATAATCCAGAAAGCTAGCAGCTACCTTTTAATAACTGATCGTTCCTTGATTAATATTATCTTTTTTTATAATCATAAATAAATTTAACCAACCAGGTATAATAAATGCTACTGCTATACATAACTAATTCGCCCAGATTACCGGCATTAATATTTCGGGAACGCCGTAACGTTACCCTTAAGTTATAATCTCCTACCATCTTGCTATCTATTCGTTAAATTTCTTAACCAACTTCGCAACCTACTTTAATCGTTTTTCGTATTCGCGTTTGGTATTTATAAATAACCGATTATTATATACCTTTCCGGATTCTTTTAATTTTGCATATTACCCTTTTAAACTATCGTTTACGTTTAAGCAGGTTTGCTTAATCGATAAGGATATTATATTTAGAACTTATTTTATAAAATCGTTATAATTTTTTCGGAAAGTTTTGTATTCCCGGTTTTTATAAGTATAAATAAACTATTCCTAATTATATAATTATCGCCCTTCTGTCGTTATCTTATATATGAAGGTTGAAGTCCTTGTTAGATCGGTTTCCTTTTATATGGTCGATATAATAACTAAGGTTACGTTACGCGTCTAAACTCAATTTCGTTTTTTCGGATAATTCGCAACGTCGGGCTTTTTAGGTTTAACGGGTTACGGATAGTCCTGATTAAGGTCGATATATTCCCACAGATCGTATCCTTTCGCCCTAGTCTTAAACTTATTCTTAAAATTGTCCCAATTTTTTGGGCCCGTATATAGGATGTTCGACGACGATAAAGTAGTTATTGTTATAATTGAGGTATATATAGATAATTGCTACTAATATACAGCCTATATCATCTCAGCAACAGCTAATTAATTAATGATTTTTTCGAATTAAGCGAATAAGACTTTTAATTGTCAGATATAGGGGATATCAGTTATGTGTTATATTAGGTCAGTTGCAGGTGCTGTTGCACTTATACAACTTTAAGTAGCTTAGCTCCGGAACACGTATGGGCCGATCAGTAGGTGACCTTTCCGTATATGGGGTGCGCTACGCACCCCCCAGCTAGCTGACAGAACGAGATTAGAACAATTACCGACCGAAGTCACGTGATATGGATGAGGATGGATTCGACTTATCTAAAGATATCCATGCATTTATACGCCATGAATGGGGATGGATTCGACTTATTTAAAAACATCCATATACTTACACGATATAAATAAGAATGGATTCGTCTTATCTAAGGATATTTAATCTGTGATATATATGCTTATTATCGCCATAATTTAAATAATTTTAGCTTATAATATAACTTGGTTACTTAGATTACCGTTAATAATTTGTTATTATTAAACGTAATTATTATTTCTTTTATTGCTTAATTTTTTACGATATTACTATTAACATAAACCGTACGCCTAGGTTTAACAATTAATTAAACCTTTTAGCCGTTATACGTTATAAGCTTTCGTTTAATAATGTTGTTAAACTTTAAGTAATACCTTTGATATTATGTCATCCAGCAAATAGCCCGCCTTTAAGAAAACTTTTTAAGTACCCGAGGATAACCTTATGGATTCCGATAATGAAGAAACCTGACTTAATTTTTTTTTAGAAAGAAGCCTTATGCCGACTTGATTAGCTGATTAACGCGGTTATATAACTTATTAACGATAAGATCGAACTTATTAATACCTTTAAGGAAACCTGCGACTAACTGGAGGCCCAGAGAGTTAAGCTAGTAAGATAAGCAAGCATGGAGCAGCCCGATTAACCCGCTTAAGCAGCTTACGGTAAAAAAGCCGGAGAAGTTTTGAAGCTTATTAAGCTTACCCCTTTCGACGGAATTACCACTAAGCTATAATAATTCCTTATAGAATGCCGTACTTACTTTAAATACTTTCTAATTACACTTATAACGTTTATTTTTCGAATCCAATTCGCTATAGGACAGTTAACTGGAAACGCGGCTATTTAGTTTAAGCCTACTTTTCGTAAATGGGTTACTAAACCCCCTTAATAAAGATCCGCGGAAATTATAAATACTTATAACGATTACGAAAGATTTAAGGAAAGGTTAAAAAAATATTAGGAATGGTAAACGAAAAGATTAAGGTTAAGAAGAAGATTAAGGATTTAAAATAAAAAGGATCAGCTTCTGGATACGGTAATTCCTTTATTTAATTAGCTTCGAAGATTAATTGAGAATAAGAAGTATTAATGGCCATATTTTTCGACGGCCTGAAAGAAAAGGTGCAAAGAGAGCTATTTAAGGATAAACGCCCTAAAAAGTTAGTGGATTATATTGTTATGGTAGTTAAAATCGACGACTAGCAATATGCTTAGATGATTTAACATTTTAAGGACCGGTAAAATAATAAGTTAAGGTACCTTCTTATTACCAGTATATTACGAGGAATTAATATATCCCATAAAACGGCACCAGGACCTATAGAGTTAGGCGCGGTATAATAACGCGACCCGCGTATTATTAAATGCTTTAATTGTAATAAGATGGGATATAAGGCCTTTTAATGTAAGGCATTTAAGAAGTTACGATAAAATACCTGGAGACCGGTTCCTTAGAGATTTCCACGAAATAACTAAGGGAGCGATAATAGATTAATTAACATGATTAGGATTAGGGATAACCGTAATCCCCTTAAGGAAGTATAACAGGGATTATAGGAGGCGAAAGAGCTATTTTAAGCAGCTATTTAGGAATAGCGAGCTTTTGTTATAGGACTTATAGTAGCCTAATGGTTAAAGGAATATAACGGATGGAAAGAGCTTTTAAAAGATAAGCTATTTTCCCGTTCCTAGAAAAATAACGATAGCGGTACGAGCAGCTAAAATTGAATGTATGGATTAAGGAGTACTAAGGTTAGGACGAGGACCTGTTACTAGGATAGCCAGACCGGTACGGGAAATTTTATGTTATTTAGTATAAACGTACCTATTGCCTTAGATATATGGAGGGAAAACGGTATATCGAAAAACGATTTATACGGATATATAACCAAGAATTCGACTTTTATAATTAAATCGAAAAAGACCTTAGGGATTAACGATGGTATAGATATTTAAGGGTATTTACTTTAAAGGATACCGTTAACATCATTACGGTAGTAATAAATTAGCCCGAAGGAAAACGTTGTTCTGATAAAAACCTTATATGCTACTTTAGATAATACGATCATAAAATAAAAAAAGAATAAATTTATTAGATAGTTATAAAAATATTACTAAAAGTAATTAATAACATAAACTTCCGTTTAACCTTTACCGATAACTTAAAAAAGGGATAAGAAATTAAAGACGAAATAAAGAAAAAAAAGAAGATATAAGGTAATACGATGCCTAATTCCAAGTATAATAGAAAGGATAAAAGGTCCTAGAACTAGAATATATTAGTAAAAAGGATTTCCAAACGTAAATCCTTTTATTCCAGGTTATTCTATGCCGATAGAAAGGATAATTAAAGTAATTATAGGCTCTTAACGCATAAAATTAAAAGCGTATTAAGGTATTAAAAAACGAATTAAAAAACGGACGCTATTTATAGGAAAGAGGTAGGATGGCAAGACTTATAAAAGCTAGAAAAAGCTTTCTAAAAGGGCTTTAAACGTAACGATAAAAGCCAAGAATAATCTTATTACCTTATAAATAAGAATTAAAATATATTAATTTACCGCATTTATAGATTGCGAAATGATAAAAGGTAACTATATTACGCTAGATATAATTAATTAATTTCGATTATTATGAAAAGAAAAGACGGAATCTTATATTACCGAAAACGTAAAAGGTTAGGCATTTACCTACGATAATGGAAAAATTAGCCGCGAGATTGATTACCTTAAAATCTTCGTTAACGGACGAAACCAGATAGCAAATTTCGATATCGTTCCGATAAGGAATTACGATATAATCCTTGGAAAACCATGGCTATATTAGTATAACCCTTTAATCGATTGGATAACTGGCTAGGTAAAATTTGCTTTATATCTATTCGATAAAAAAAGCAAGATACGAAAAGATCTTAATATTCGATTAAAAATGGCGATAAATATAGGAATAAAAATACGATAAAAACCTTACCGCTTTTAAAAATAAAATATATAAAAAGAAATAAGGGTATTACAAAAATATATAACGTATTATTATTATTATTAAAACGAAGTTACGAAAAATAAACGATCATTTATAATATCAGCCTTTAAAGCTAAAAACCATAATTAATACACCTTTACAATACCATAAATATAAATACCTATTTCGAAAAAGATTCGAAATAAAATTATCAAAATATAACGAATAAAACCATAAAATAATCCTTAAAAAAGGGATATCGACCAGATTTTATCCAATTTATAACCTTAACGAGATGAAATTATAGGAATTACGTAAATACCTTAAAGATAAGCTTCGGAAAGGTTATATACGACATTTTAATTTATTAATCGGATACCTTATATTTTTCATCTTTAGGAAAAACGGGAAATTACGCCTAGTTATTAATTATAAATAATTAAACGATATTACGGTTAAAGATGAAATATTATTACCCCTAATTAACGAAATAAAAGATCGCTTTTACGGAACAAATTGGTTTATAAGCCTAAACCTTAGAGAAAGATATAATCAGATCCGTATTAAGCTAGAACACGAATGGAAAATAGCTTTTAAAACGAAATACGAACTTTTTAAATACTGTAACGAACCTGTCATACATCCACCTGGAAGTATGAGCAGTATCCGAAATGGGGTCTTGATTTGCAGGTAACAATAGGGCGAGGAATGATTCACTAGGGGTCTTGTTCGTTAAAGAGATTTAAAGACTTTTCCCTCAATTAAAGAACGGTGCAGTTGCCTTTAGTTAAAAGCTTAGATTGATAGCTAAGGAGCGAAACTAAGTAGGTGCTATTTACATAAAAGACTGGTTTATATATATTCTTATTCCTTTAAAGTGAGTGTATCGTGGATCTATGTAATCTATGTGATCTGGTCCAGATCACTCAGATCACTTAGATCACCTAGAAGGCCAAGCCCTCTAGCCCGTGGTTTACCCGAGACAGGTCCACACTAGGTCCGACAAGTAGGTCTCTTAGAGACAGGAACCCCTGTTCCTGTAACAAATACCTCGTTATACTTTTCGGACTTACGAACGTACCAGTAACCTTTTAACGAATGATTAATTATATACTTAGGGAATATTTAGACATTTTCGTTATTTGTTACCTCGACGACATTCTCATTTATTCGAGAAACAAAAAGGAATATATAAAATACGTTTATATAGTTCCTTAAGCCTTATAAAACGCTAACCTATTCGTTAACATAAAGAAAAGCCAGTCCTATACGTAAAAAGTGGAATTTCTGAGACATATTATCACCCCAGGATATATTAAGATAAATCCTAAGAAAATTACTGTAATATAAAAATAAGAAATATCCATTATAATCAAAAAAGTATAAGCCTTTTTTGGATTCGTCGATTATTATAAAAGTTTATTCGAAACTTTAGGAAAATAGCTATACTATTATTTAACTGAATAAGAAAAGGAAATAAGTTCATTTAAACGATAAAAATAAAAATAACATTTTAAAAAATTAAAAATGCGATTACCAGCGAGCCAGTATTAATTATATATAACCCAAGCCGCCTAATTAAACTTGAAACCGACGTTTCGGGTTACGCTTTAGGCGTAATGGCAGGATACCGCAATAATTAAGGCAATTTATATTTTATCGCCTTTTATTATTACAAATTAAAAGAAGTAAAGTTGAATTACGGTATCTTTAATAAAGAATTCATAGTTATTATTAAAGCTTTCCGAGAATTCAAATATTACCTTAAGGGAAACCTTTACCAGGTTAAGATATATACCGATTATAAAAATCTTATTCGCTTTATCATTACCAAAGAACTTATAGAACGATAATTACGTTATGCCGAAGAACCGGCAGAATACGATTTTATTATTATTTACTAAAAGAAATTAGAGAACGGTAAAGCAAATATATTTAATCGAAAATTAAATTTCGAAAAAAAGTTAATTAAGGTTAATTATTAGATTTTCGATATTATATTAAAAGAATACCTGTAACTATAACAGATAGCAACAATTAAAGTAGCATTCCTTAATCTATATTAGAAAATCCAGGAATATAACGATAATTTACCTAAAATTCAGAAAACGGAAAAAATAGAAATCCCAAAGAAATACCAGGAGATATTAATACGAAATATATACGAATATTAATTACATAAACACCTAGGGATCCATAAAACCCTAAAACGATTATGACGTATTTATTACTTTCCTAAAATAAAATTAATAATGAAAAAAATACGATAATAATACCATATTTGTAATAAGGTAAAAACTCGACGATACAAACCATACGGAAAATTATAATCATTACCTGTCATAAAACGATTATAGGATTTAGTTATTTTCGATTTTATTATTAAGCTATTATTATTAAAAAAAGTTTAATTACGAATATATATTACGATAGTATTTTTGTAATCGTTAACCGATTTATAAACTTTTCTTATTTCCTACCATATAACGAAAATATAAATGTAAAATAATTAGATTACATCTTTTTAAGATATATTTTAGGAATATACGGATTATTAATAAAATGTATTTTAAAAAAAAAGAAATACCCTTTATTTCAAAATTCTGACAAGGATTTATGGCATAATTAGGCTTAAATTATAAATTATCCAGCGTATTTAAACCTTAAATAAACGGATAAATGGAAAAATCAATTAAATATTAAAGATTTACCTACGATGTTATATTAATTACGAACAAAATAATTAAGTATAAATGCTATCCGGTACCTAATTAACTTATAATATTAACTACCATAAAAGCATTAAGACGATTCTAGTAAACGTTAATTTTGAGTTTATACCAGAAGTTTATAAAAATATACGCAAAGGCCTTATTAATGTTATAGCAATTTTTATATCAAAATAACTTAAACAATTACATACGGAAATAAAAATAAAACTTAAATTCGTACGTAACTAGATAAAGAAATATTATAACCAAAAAAGGTTAAAAGGATTAACCTTCCGGAAAGGAGAGATGGTCTACCTAATTACCAAAAACATCTAAATTAAGTGATTAAATAAAAAACTTAATTTTAAATATATCGGATTATATAAGATTAATAAGAAAATCTTAGAAAACAATTACTAATTAAAACTACTACTTAAAGTTAAACTTTATCCAGTTTTTTACGTTTCCTTACTTAAGTTAATAACAGATATTATCAAAATTAATATAGGATATAAAAAAAGGTAAAAAGAAATATACCAATATATAAAGCAGAAAGAATTCTAGATATACGTAAAAAGACGGACTTACCCAGTACCTGGTGAAATGAAAGAATTACCCAGATTCCAAAAACACCTAGAAACCCGCCAAAAACCTTATAAACGCCCAGCGCCTGTTAAGAAACTTTTACCAGCAAAACCGGCAGTACTTAAGATAGCTTCCTAACTAGGGTCCGCCGGAAAAGACCAGTTAGCGGTCTCAGAACCAGATAAGTCCGTTATTTCCGCAGCCTAAACGGCTTGCATAACGGCTTTTACCTTAACCTTTTCTTATTCCTTTAATTTATTTAACGATTATAAATTACGATTAATTATTTTGATACCTTTAATACGAAGGAACTTTTGCTGTTAACGTAACCGCCGTAAACGAATTATGGTTTTACTTATACGTTTTAAAGCTTCGTTTATTTCCTTTTACGATTAAAAAAGCCGTTCCTCGGCAAAAGCTTCTTTACGTTTTAACCGTTCCTTTTCCCGCGAAATGTTATACAAAATATTAATCGGGATGCCCGAACCGTTATAATCCCGCTTATGAAAAACATAGTTTTGATAACGAACCACATTTTCCGCCATAATATATTTTTCCTTCCGTACGAAATACGCAAAACAAGGTATGACTTTAAAACCAGAATCCTCGATACTAAAGGATAACTGCTTACGTTCCTTTTTTTTTAATTAAAACGTTATCGCGGTTTAGCAACTTTTTTAGTTGTCCTTTTAGGTATGATAGGTTTAATAAAAGAAAAGGAGATTTATTAATTTGAAAATTTTTAAAGGTAAAGATCATAAAGAGGAGAAATCGTATTACGAATTAACACTTTACTTACTTAGGCATATGGTCGAAACGAGATTAGAATAATTACGGACCGAAGTTACGTAATATGGATAAGGATGGATTCGATTTATCTCAAGATATCCATGCATTTATACGATATGGATGGGGATAAATTCGATTTATCCAAAAATATCCATGTACTTATACGATATAAATAAGGATAACTTCGTTTTATTTAAGGATATTTAATTTATGATATATACGTTTATTATCGATATAATTTAAATAGCTTCAGCTTGTAATATAACTTGGTTTTCCAGATTACCTTTAACAATTTATTATTACCAGACGTAATTATTGTTTCCCCTATTGCTTAGTTTCCCACGATATTATTGCCAACATAAACCGTACGACTAGGTTTAATAGTTGGTTAAACCCCTTAGCCGTTACAAACAGTACCTGCAACTAACCTAGAACAATATAAGTAATGTCCCTTATATCTGATAATTAAAAGTCTTATTTCGCTTAAAGAATATATATATTAATTAATCAGTTAATATTAAGACAATATAAGCTATATATTAATAGCAATTATTTATATACTTTAATAATAATCATAATAACCGTACCGTTAATATCCTTCGTTATTTGTAAAAGAATTATAAATTAAAACCGGTTTAAGAGTAAATTTTAATTCAAAGTACGCGCTTTTAACATTAAAGATTATATCGATTTTAATTAATTATTTAAATAACGTATTAAATTTATAAAACTTAAAATAGTTGCTTATTTAAAACAATAATTACGGTGAATAATAACGTAAATAAATAAATAATTCTTTTAAAGAACTATATAACTTAAAAAGGTTAATTAAACAAATTATTTAACAAATACTCTTAATTTAATAACCGAAAATAAATGAACCTATAACTACGAGTTTATGAAATATATTAATATAAATAAGAAGTACGATACTTGCCGCAAAAATGTAAATAGCCTTATAAATTACATCTTCAAATCGGCATTTTTAGGAATAAAAGAACGACGTTTTTTAAAAGAAATATACGGAAATAATACGTTACATTAGCTGAATTTAATCGGGTATATAATAATACGCTTTTAATTAATATTTAACGAAATATCGTAAGCAGTTAAAATAAGCTTTAAAGTTAATATAAAAATTAAAAGAATAAATCCGGAAATAATAAAAGGTTATAGCTTAAAAGTAACCATACTGTATCTTAAAAACGAAAACAACGATCTATAGGTTAATTATTTATATATAATAATAACTTCAATTATAAATACTTAAATAATTACTTTTTAAATAATAATAAAAGGCGAGATTAAAAACGGTATGATTATTTATTAAAAGGTAGTTATGAACCTTTTAAACTATTAAATTATACCTTATTAATTAATTATATTAAAATGCATTAACGTAATATTTCCGACATTTTATAGGAATTTTACGGATTTCTTTAATTAAGACGATCCTAATTAAGAAGGTTCTAAATGGAATAATATTTAACCGAAAAATAAAACCTTAATGCGGGGCCTAGAATAAGGTAATTAAAATGATTCCTATGCGAATTAAAGCGCAAATAAACCAAAGTGTTACAAATTAAACGATTAAAATAAGGGTTATAAAATATACTTTAGTAACAGGTATAAGTTACCTTAATAATTTCACGTATTTCTTAATAAACTTTTAACAAATTTTAAATTTAGTAAAATAATAATAATATTAATTAAAAACGCAATTACTCTTAATCAATCCTTAAAGAAAAGGATTAATTATTTATTAAAAACTATGAATAAATAGAATAAATAGAATAAATAGAATAAATAGAATAAATAGAATAAATAGAATAAATAGAATAAATAGAATAAATAGAATAAATAGAATAAATAGA